>PVKE010028098.1:0-21160 GCA_004027555.1 Craseonycteris thonglongyai | reverse complement strand
CGGCAATCACCAAGCTATTGAGTGTGTCCATAGGTCTCTGTGTCTTTGTTACTTTCACTTTTATATTCCACCTATAAGTGAGGTCATGTGTTTCCTGATTCTTTCAGTCTGACTTATTTCGCTTAATAAGATGGTCTCCATTGGCACATTTTTGCAATTACTTTTCTAGTTTCTCACAATATTAAAAAAATTAAAATTCAGTCATTCTTTTAATATCTCAATACCCTGTGAACTGACTATTGGTGAATCACAACTACAGTCATCGGAGAAACAATATTACTTGGAACGGAAAATAGAATGCTAATTTTGAGCGTCTTTAGGACAAAATGTACCCACTTATTTGATCTGTAGTTTGCTTTAAAAATTTATTCCATTGTTGGGATACTACTCAGCAATAAGAAAAGATGAAATACAACCATTTGTGACAACATGGATGGACCTTGAAATCATCTTATTAAGTGAAATAAGTCAGACTGAAAGAATCAAGAAACATGATCTCACTTATAGGTGGAATATAAAACTGAAAGTAACAAAAGAACAAAAACTCATGGATACAATCAATAGTTCAGTGATTACCTAAGGGTAAGGGGGGAGCGGTTGGGAGAGTGGAGGGAGAGTAGGGAGGGGGAATCAAATATATGGTGATGGAAAGAGAGCTGACTCTGGGTGGTGAACACACAATGCAATGTATAGACAATGTAATGTAGAATTGTACACCTGTAAACTATGTAATTGCTACCAACCAATGTCACCCCAATAAATTTAACAATAAAAAAATAAAAAATTTCTTCCATTGTTAAATATGATCCTTTATCCATACTTTAAATTCATCCTGCTTTTATTCTCTTTTCCTCTTCAGAAATACAGGATCACTTTTCATCTTCTTTTCCGTATTCATATTTTGTTAAGTAAGGGTGGCTATATGTTCTCCTTTTTTTAGATCTTATCCTTTCAGAAATATTTCCACAGATGTAGGGTAGACAAAATTATGACAAAGGTGATGCTTACCTCCATAGACACCTAAACTCCTAACCTCCTTTCTGCCTAATTCGGGGGTGGCGAACCTATGGCACGCGTGCCCAAAGTGGCACGTGGAGCAATTATTTCGGCATGCGGAATTATTGTTTTTTGTTATAAAAACATCCTATGCCTCTTATAGACATAAAAATAATCGATACCTCTATCTCACTCGATGGGTTGGCACGCGAGTCGAGCGAGTACACTCTTATTTCATAAACTTTGGCACTCAATCGCCAAAAGGTTCGCCACCCCTGGCCCTAATTCATCAGGTCTACTTTTTAAGATTTATTTTTTTTGTTTAAGAAAAGGTGAGAAAGAAAGAGAGAGATAGAAAGAAAGAAAGAAGGGGAGGGTCCAGAGCAGTCTCCATAGTTGTACATCATTATTTGTACATAATTTCATTCCACACAGGTGGATGTGGGGCTTCTCAGGGCAGGAACTGAACTTGGGGCCTCCCACATGGGAGGCAAAAACCTTTGCCACCATCCCATGGTTACCAGTTACACAGCAGTTCAGTGTATGGATTTGCATGGACCAGGCCAGGATTCAATCCCTGGACCTGGAGGTTGCAAGGCAAGAGCTCAACCTGCTGAGCAATCTCAGCATCCCTGGCTTTTCTTTTTATTGCAAGTGCACGACTTAAGCTTTGATTGATGAGGTACTGGTATTCATTTCAAAGAGGTATCAACTTTAAAGACGGCCAGCTCCAATAAACACATTGCCAGCCACTCAATACCCCTCCTTCTCCCTCCCCACTTTTTTGGAGATCTTGGTTGATTTTCATAATTGACAATTTGGACCTTTTGTTTTTTCTGCCCCTAGGCTTTAAATTCCTATTGCTGTGTTTTAAATCCATAGATAAAAGGTTAGTCCAGGAAGTCCTAGGTTCCTACCCTTAAAACCAATAAAATCAGAACCCCAACCCCTCTTCTTTTCCCCATGACCTCCTTGTGTGGCCCCAGGTATGCCACGTGCTTTTCAGGACCTGTGAGTAATAAACCTTCCCCCAGTGCCTTTAATATTTCCTGATGGTTATTGCTGATGGTGTCTTGTGATTGTAGTAAGAACCACAAAGGCCAGTCCAGCCACAACATTGGTTATCGATAAGCTGAGCTCAGCACAGAATGTGTATAAGAGCTTCACTCTGACTTTCTCTTGGGCTCACTCTTTTTAATTAATGATGGAACTCTGGACTCTTCTTTCCTCCTTTCTATTAGACCACATCCACTTATTGTATGTCAGAACTTTCTTCTACTTGGCTATTTGAAAATCTGAGACAAGCTATTTTAGATGGAACTATTCTATCCAGTGTATAGAATTTGCTAAGCACAGAACTAGGTTTTGTATCATAAAACTTATTTAATTTATATAAAAATTCTCACTAGTTATTTCTATGTAATGTTTTACCTACTTCTTCCAGAAATACCTACATTTAACTAGGTTATTTAAAGTGCGTAACTCTCTGAATTAGAATCATCAAGGAGGCCTTTACCATATAGATTACTGAACTAAGAAAATTTTAGCCAGGCAGTGGAGGATAGGGATTATATTCCAGTGGAGAAATACTTTTAGTATGGTGATCAAGAATTTTATATACATATTAATGTTTAAGATTCATCTAGATAATTAAGGGAGTTTGTTGCCCAACATTGACATTATCCTTATATCTGCATCTCCCTTCCTATTAGTGCTGTCCTTTATATCACATACAGTCACTTACTTTATATATTTACATTATAATTTTAGATACACATGAAAGATTCATATCTTTTACCTGTATTTGAAGTGTTATTTTGTTGATATCTGTGACCATTATGTATATTCTTTAGCAAGAGGAAAGGACTCTATTTCTAACTGATTCTAGTCCTTAACCAGCATTAATTATTTATAATGATAGCTATGAAAATATGTCCTATTTGAAGATATACTCTCTAGGGTTTCTGCTATTTTTCCATCACTGAATAAAATGGTATCTCCCCAGGAGACATCATTAGTTTGTTATGTGAATGACTTTTTTTCCACTCAGTTGACTTTAAAATATATCCTGTGAATGACAAGGACCTCCATAGTCTGGAGAAACTGATTTCTCTCTTCCTATGAACGTGTGCCTTATGAAACTCCATGAGGTACATATAGTAAGGCCAACTTTGCTTTACAGAGACTAACATAAAAATGGACACTCGTAGGAAAATTAGCGAAAAAAAATACTCTAATAAGGGAAATGATGCTGACTTGATGCAGCTAAGATGAAGACTAACAAAGCTACCAGCCAACATTATATAATGACAGTCTGTCCCACACTTACCTCATAACTTAAATTCTCAAGGTTTTTCAAGAAATAGATAAATAATGAAAACTGTTTTCTTTGATGACCCTTCCACCCACTCAAACAGTGGTCTCTTTGTGAGCATCTCATATCAATCAACAGTTTATGTAAGGAAAAAAGAAAGAGTGCTTTGTCTTCCAACTCTGAGATTTCTCATATTCCCTTAATCCTCCTTCTATATGCAAATGCTAATTTTGCCTTTGTTAGATAAGATCAATTTATTAATGGTTTCCCTTATAGGCAAGTTGTGAATATCGATAAACAGAAACCTTATTTGAATTAGACTTGGGAAGGCCTATAGTTGAAGCTTTCCCACCCTACTACTCATTGTCAATTAGCTCTAGCTGGAACATGTTTTTCTACTTTTTTTTTTTTTTAAGATTTTATTTTATTGACAGACCAGGAGAGACAGAGACAGAGAGAGACAGAGAGAAATTGGGGAGGGCCCAGCGCAGTCTCCATAGTTGTATATCCTCAGGTTTTGACATGATTTCGTTCCACACAGGTGGGCAGGGACTGCGCACAGCAAGAATTAGGCTGGGGGTCTCCTGTATGGGATGCTTGCCTCCTCGAGCCAGAGGCTGAACCAGGGAAGCACGCCCCAGTCCAGCATATGGGTCCATGTGGGCCAGGGCCGGGATTCGATCCTCGGTCCCCAGGGCTGCAAAGCGAGAGTTTAACCCGCTGAGCCATCCCAGCTTCCCCATGTTTTTCTACTTTAGTACTCTAGTAGGAAAAAGGAAGATCTTCTCCTCACCTGCAACCACGCGACCAATGAAAGACTGTTACAACTCAGCGAAGAAAGAGCCACATGTCAAACACCTACCGGTAGTTTCCTCCAATGAACTCTTTGTTTACAACAGATGTTCTGGGCTTCCCCTTCCTTCTACAAAAGAACTTCCTCTCCTGGTTTCTCTGGACTTGAGTGTGGTTTGCCATTGCATTGCACGTCCTGAATTTGTAATTCTTTGTTGTTCCTGAATAAACTTATTTTGCCAGAGAAATATCTGGCTGTTTATTCCTTTAATGTCAGTCAACAAAGTGAAATAGCTTGCTAATAATTTCCTATGATTTATTCTTTGTCTTGTCCTTTAAATTTGTTTTATCTAAGAATTAATTGTCTCCCAACTACACTAGAGGTACAAAACAGCAATAAGTAGAACAAACCATAAAGTAGCTAAAAATGGATGTCCCTGCTGTCATCTTTTTTTTCCTACTTCCCCCCTCTGACTACACACCAGGCAAAAATAGCCTCAGTGAAATACTGTTTTTGACCTTGTTATCCTATGCAGTGCTTCGTGAACAACAAAACATGCCTCTCTCCTCAGTCATTAAATTACTCTCGAGTGACTAATTTAGATATTAAGGGAACATTTCTGTTGAACCAATAGATGCTTAGGAAAGATGGAATTGTTTCTGCTTAAAATTTTCATCATAAAAGAATATTTACAATTTAGAAAATGTTAACATTTTAAGCGATGTAATATTCTTTTTAGGTATAAATCCCCCCAAATTTGGAAGATACGTTTTCATATATTCTTGATATTACACTGCATGGGTGACTATTTATAGATTAAAAAAACAAACCAAACCAAACACAGCACTGGCTGTGACCTTAGTCTTACAAAGCATTATTGAATAGTTCATGATGTGCCTACTACAATTTTCCATATTAGAAGTTGAAATTAGCTTAACTAACCACATTAAAAAAGGATATGACAATAAATATTTCTTTCTTTTATCTCTCAAAAGGGAAAAAGTAATTCACATATCTATCTAATGGTACTTACTCTTTTGATAATTTCTCGTGGCTTCAGCTGGTAGCTCTTTACTCTGTCTAATTGTGCTGTTAAGGGAGATATGCTTCTACATTGGTCTAACAGGATCATCAAACTGCATCTACTCTCCAGGCATCTTCTGGAAGCTCTTGAGTTCTTTGAGTTTCTGATTTTCATATCATATAAAGACTCTCATTAGAAACACTTTCTTATTGTAAAGCTTGAGAACATTTTCCTTTGATCTCTGTCATAAAGGAAAGAAAACCTGATGTAAGGGACGAGATAAAAGAACTTGCTCTGAGTTTTGGAAGAGCTCCGATGGTTTTGAGCAGAGTTGGCTTTCTTACTACAAAAATAGTGATATTTATGTTTTCTGCTCAGGCCTTTGAAGGCACACTGGGGTCACCTGAATTAATAAAGAATCCTTAGAGACCTAGGTTTTAATGTCACTAATAAAGCTTTTGCATTATGAACTTTACAAAGCAACTAAAATAGGCAGCAGCAGGGATGCTCACTGTCCTTTGAGACAGTAAATAGGACAACGGCATTTGACCCATCCCACTAGTGAGAGCAAAAGGCACTAGCCTCATTCAATTTCCTACTACACTTTCTAAAGATAAAGGTATAAGCAATTTTAATAATAATAAAAAAATATTTTTTAATATGTATTTATTTATTTAATTAATTGTTTTTGACAGAGAGAGAGAGACAGAGAGAGAGAGAGAGAGAGAGAGAGAGAGAGGAGAGAGATACAGAGACACAGAGAGAACTGAACTGGGGGAACTCCCCAATTCAGCACATGGGTCCGCACGGGCCAGGGCTGGGACCCAATCCCAGGTCCCGGCTCTGCAAAGTGAGCGCTGAACCCACTGAGCCATCCCAGCTTCCCCAATAAAAATATTTTGCTTTACCTAATCTTCCATGATATAATTGTTTATAATGTATTTAATATAAGAAAGCTTACAATGTATTCAATGACAATGTAGAATGAATTTACATATTTTTAATCATAGGAGTATCTATTTATATTTGAAAAACTGGAAAAGAATATGATAGACAAATACTTTTTAAACATTTTAATAGTATATTTTAACTCAATGTATTATGATTTCAACAGATATAAAATTTACTAGTGAGATATGTAACATTTTAAAATTATTATTAGTTTTAGGCATACACAACAACATAATGATTAGACATTTACACACAAAGTGATATGTAATATATATATATAATTATTATTATTACAGTCATACCTTGTCACTTGACTGCTTTGAAACACATCCAATTTGGTACTTGATGCATTTGGATGTGTAAATTTTGTCCCGGTACTCCTTGTTTGTTTGGTACTCAACATACAAGTTAGAACTTGTTGGTGTTGATTGCCTAGTGACTCTCTACCCTTTCCAGCCCAAACAAGGTGTCACATGTTAGTCATATGGTAGCTCTTGCCCTGTCACTTCCCCTTGCTGTCTTATCTTAACTTCTGTGGTCATTTTGTGTATTGTTGGTTTGGGAATACATTAAATTTATTTAGATTATTTCCTATAGAAAAACTTTGTTTGGCACTCATTATTTTTGGTACTTGTTGTGACTCCTGGAACCAACTAATGAGAGTACTGAGGTACCACTGTATTTATTTATTATTAACTTTACTAGTTGACCTTGATTAATAAAATTATATAGCTTTCAAATGTACATTTGGTCATACATCATTTATGTGTTGCATTGTGTACTCACCATCCAGAGTCAGTTCTCCTTCCATTACCATGTATTTGACCACTTCTACCTCCTGATCACCCCACAACCCCCTACTCTCTGGTAATCACTAAACTATTGTCTGTGTCTATGAGTTTTAATTTCTTTGTTTGTCTTGTTCCTTTGTTACTTTCAGTTTTATATCCCACAAATGAGTGAAGCCATATGGTTATTGACTTTTTCCCTCTGATTTATTTTGCTTAGCATGATGATCTAAAGATCCACCCATATTGTCAGAAATGGCAGTATTTCATTTTTTTCATATAGCTGAGTAATATTCCATTGTGTATATGTATTACATCTTCTTTATTCAGCCAATTATTGAAGAACTCTTTGGTTGTTCCCATGTCTTGGCCACCATAAATAATGCTGCAATGAACCTCAAGGTACATATATCTTCATGGATAAATGTTTTCAGATTATTTGGATAGATACTAAGAAGAGGGTTGCTGGGTCATATGGTAGTTGTATTCTTCATTTCTTGAGAAACCATATTGTTTTCCATAATGGCTGTGCCAATATACATTCCCACCAGCAGTGTACGAGGATTCCTTTTTCTCCACAGCCTCTCCAACACTTCACTGTTAGTCTCATTGATTATAGCCATTCTAGCAGGTGTGAGGTGACATCTCATTGTGGTTTTGATTTGCATTTTCTTAATAGCTAGGGAAGTTGAGCATTTTTTCGTATATCTGTTGGTTGTTTGTACTCATGTTTTCTTGGGAGAAGAGTCTGTTCAGTTCCTGGGCCCATTTTTTAACTGGAATGTTTGTTTTTATTTTGTTGGGTTGTATGAGTTCTTTACAAATTTTGGATGTTAGCCTTTTATTAGAGGTATTGTTTTCAAATATCTTTTCCTATTTGGTTGGTTGCCTCTTTGTTTTGTTGGTGATTTCTTATGCTGTGCAGAAGCCTTTTAGTTTGATATAGCTCCATTCATTTATTTTTGCTTTTATTTTCTGTGCCTTGAGGTCAAATTCATAAAATCTTCTCTGAACCCAAAGTCCATAAGTTTAGTACTGATGTTTTCGTCTATGCAATTTATTGTTTCAGGTCTTATGTGTAGGTCTTTGATCAATTTTGAGTTAATTTTGATACGTGGTCACATATCGCAGTCTAGGTTCATTATTTTGCATGTGGCGCTTTAATTTTCCTAGCACCATTCATTGAAGAGGCTTTCTTTATTTCATTGTGTGATTTTGGTTCCTTTGTCAAGAAATATTGTGTATATCTTTGTGGGTTTATTTCTGGGTTTTCAATTTTGTTCCATTGGTCTCTGTGTCTTTTTGCCAATACCATGCTATTTTGATTGTTGTCACTTTGTAGTGTTATCAATAGTTGAAGTCTGGGAGTGTGACATCTACATCTATGTTATTTTTTCATAGGATTGCTTTGGCTATTCAGGGTCTTTTGAGATTTCATACAAATCTGTTAATTTATTGATCTATTTCTGGAAAAAAATGTCATTGGGGTTTTGATGAGGATTGCATTAAATCTGTATATTGCTTTGGGTAACATGGCCATTATAATATGTTGATTCTTCCAATCCATGAATACAAAATATCTTTTTATTTCTTTGTGTATCTTCAATTTCTTTTAATAGTGTCTTATAGTTTTCAGTATATAAATCCTTCACATTCTATGTTAGGTATATTCATAGGTATTTTATTCTTTTTGTTGCAATTAAAAATGGTATTATTTGTTTCATTTATTTTTCTGATGTTTTATTGTTAGTATATAGGAACACAGTGAACTTTTGTACATTGATTTTGTATCCTGAATCTTGATTTATTTTTTCTAATAGTTTTTTTCATGAAATTTTTAGGGTTTTATATAGAAAGTTTGTCATCTGCAAAAAGTAACAATTTAACTTCTTAATTTTCAATTTGGATTCCTTTTATTTCTTTCTCTTGCCTGATTGCTTGGCTAAAACTTCCTGTACTATGTTGAATAACAGTGGTGACAGGAAACATCCCTATGTTATTCCTGATTTTTGAAGAATAGTCTTCAGTTTTTCCCCATTCAGTATGATATTAGCTGAGGATTTGTCATATATGGCCTTTATTATGTTGCGGTATCTTCCTTCTATACTCATTTTATTAAGTGTTTTAATTATAAATGGATTTTTATCTTATTGAATGCTTTTCCTGTACTAATTAATATAATCATATGCTTTTGGATTTTATGTTGTTTATGTGGTATATCACATTGATTGATTCGCATATGCTGAAGTATCCTTATACCCCTGGAATGAACCCCACTTGATTGTGATATATAATATTTCTAATGTATTATATTCAATTTACTACTATTTTGTTTAGGATTTTTACATCTGTATTCATCAGAGATATTGGTGTGTAGTTTTCTTTTTTTTAAGATGCATTTTTATTGTTTTTAACAGAGAGAGAGAGAGAGAGAAGAGGGAGAGCCCAGAGCAGTCTCCACAGTTGTATGTCATTAGTTTAAAAAGTTTTTTATAGTCAATGTAATGTAGAATTGTATACCTGGAAACAATGTAATTGATATCAATCAATATCACCCCAATAAATTTAACAATAAAAAAGAAGTTAAAAAGATTAGTTTTTTATATAGCTTCATTCCACAGGTGGGCACAGAGCAGGAACTGGGCTGGGGTCCTCCCTCATGGGATGCACACGCCCATTAGCTGAGGGTCTCCCACATGTGAAGTTTGCCCTGGCGAGAACCGAACTGGGGGCACACCCCTGTTCAGCATATGGGTCCACAAGGGCCAGGGCTGGGATTTCATCCTTGGACCCTGGAGCTGCAAGATGAACACTCAACCCACTGAGTCATCTGGCATCCCCTTCATTTTTGTGTTGTCTTTACCAGGTTTGGTATCAGGGAAATTTTGGCCTGCTAGAATGGGTTAGGTAGTATTGCCACTTTGGTAATTCTTTTGTAAAAAATTTGAAGAGGACAGATATTAAATTCTCTTTGAATATTTGGTAGAATTCACTAGTGAAGCCATCTAGTCCTAGACTTTTGCTTTTGGAGAGATTTTCAATGATTGTTTTGATTTCCATACTGTTGATCATTCTATTTAGATTTTCCAGTTCTTGATTCAGTCTAGGAAGGCTATATTTTTCCAAAAACTTGTCAATTTCTTCTAGGCTATTCAGTTTGGTGGTGGCATATAGTTTTTCATAGTATTCCTGTATAATCTTTTGTATTTCTGTGATGTCTGTCATAACTTCTCCTCTTTCATTTCTTATTTTGATTATTTATGTCTTTTTTCTTTTTACCATAGTGAGTCTACTCATAGCCAGAGGTTTGTCAATTTCATTTATATTTTCAAAGAATCAGCACTTTGTTGCATTAATTTTTTTTGTTATTTAGTTCTGTTTTAATTTTTATTATTTTCTTCCTTCTGCTGAGTTTAGGTTTTATTGAATTATAGTTGTTCAATTTGTTGTAACTTTCAGGGGCCATTTCAAGGAGCTCCTCTCATGCTGCCATCTTGATGATGTTCATATATATGCTTTTAAATTATAGTTGACATTGAATATTATTTCATGTTAGTTTTAGCTGTGCAGAGCAGTGGGTGGGCACTTATATAATTTATGAAGTGCTCCACCTGATAAGTCTAGTGTTCATCTGACACCATATGCAATTTTTACAATATTATTGACCATATTCTACGTAATGTGTTTCACATCCCTATGACTATTTTGTGACTGCTAATTTGTACTTCCTAATCCTTTCAAATTTTTCACCCATCCCCCAACCCTGCTCCCATCAAGCAACCATCTGGGAAGCCGGGATGGCTCAGTGGGTTAAGCACTCACTTTGCAGCCCTGGTGACCGAGGATCGAATCCTGGCCCCGGCCTGTGTGGACCCACATGCTGAACTGGGGAGTGCCCCCAGTTCAGTTCTCACCACGGTGAGACCCCAGCCCAGTTCTTGCCCTGTGCAGCCCCATGCCCACCTGTGGAATAAAACTATGTGGAAAAACCGATGATGTGCAACTATGGAGAATGTTCTGGGCCCTCCCCCTTCTCTCTGTCTCTGTTTCTGTATCTCGCTCTCTCTCTCTGTCAAAAACAATAAATAAATATATATTTTTTTAAAAGCAACCATCAGTTTGTTCTCTGATCTGTGAGTCTAGTTCTGTTTGTTTGTTTGTTTGTTTATTCTCATCTTTAGATTTCAGTGTGCAAAAACCTTTTAGTTTGATGTAGTCCTATTTGTTTATTTTTCATTTGTTTCCCTTGCCTGAGAAGACATATCAGTAAAAGTATTACTAAGAATAATACCTGGGAGTTTATTGCCTATATTTTCTTCTAGGAGTTTTATGGTTTTGAATTTTACATTTAAGTCTTTAATCCATTTCGAGTTTATTCTTCTATATGGTGTAAGAAGGTGGCCCAGTTTAAAATTTTCACTTGTATTTGTCCTATTTCCCAGCATTCCCATCTATCATCCTGATAAATCTAGGACCCATCTGATATTATACATAGTTATTATAATAGTATTGGCTATATTCCTTATGCAATACCCTACAACCCCATAACTAGTTTGTAACAACTAATTTGTACTTCTTAATCCCTTTTCCCTTTTTACTCACCCCTCAGCCCCTTTCCATCTGGCAATCATCAAAATGTTCACTGTACCTATAAGTTTGTTTCTGTTTTGTTTGTTTGTTTTGTTCTTTAGATTCCACATATAAGTGAATTCACATTTCATTTGTCTTTTTCTGTCTGACATACTCCACTCAGCACAATACCCCCCAGATTCATTTATGCTGCCTCAGATGGCAAGAACCCATTCTGATTTATAATTGAGCAATATTCCATTGTATATATGTGCCACCTCCTCTTTACCCATTGATCCATCAGTGGACAGACACCCAGGGCTGCTTCCACATTTTGGCCATTGTTAACAAGGCTGCAATGAACACATGGATGCATTTGTTTCCTTGAAGTAGCATTTTGGGTTTCTTCAACTAAATACCCAGAAGTGGGATTATTGGGTTCTTCTTTGTCTTTTGTTATATCCTTTATTTTAGAGTCTATTTTTTCTGGTGTAAGTATTGCTACCTAATTTTTTTCATTTGTTTCAATTTTCACGAAATATCTTTTTTCCATCCCTTTACTTTCAGTCTGTCTGTATCTTTTAATCTGCAGTGACTACCCTGTAGGCAGCATATGCGTGAGTCTTATTTTCTTTTTTACTTTAAAGATGTATTTTATGGTTTTTGACAGAGACAGAGAGAGACAGAGATAAGAGTGAGGGCCCAGAGCAGTCTTCACAGTTGTACATCATCAGTTTTTGACATGATTTTGTTCTACTCAGGTGGGCAAGGGCCACACAGGGGAGAAACTGGACTGCGGGTCTCCTGTATGGGAGGCACACCCCCTCAAGCCCGGGACTGGAACGGTGGGGTGTGAGAACCAAACTGGGGGCCTCCTACATGGGAAGCACACCCCAGTTCAGCATATGAGTCCACATGGGCTGGGACCAGGATTTGATCCTTAGTCCTTGAGGCTGCAAAGTGAATATTCAACCTGCTGAGCCATCCCAGCTTCCCTGAGGCTTGTTTTCTTATCGATTCAACCACTCTATCTTTTGATTGAAGCATTTAATTTATTTACATTGAAAGTATTTATTGATAGATATGTACTTATTGCCATTTTATTATTCATATTTTTGATATTTTTTATCTTAAAGAAGTCTCTTTAAGATTTCTTTTATTAAAATTTATTTTTATTTATTTTTTTATTGTTTTTGACAGAGAGAGAGATACAGAGACAGAGAGAGGGGGGAGGGTCCAGAGCACTCTCCATAGTTGCACATGATTGGTTTTTTCACATAGTTTCATTCCATAGGTGGGCTCAGGGCTGCACAGGGCAGGAACTGGGCCGGAGTCTCACCCTGGTGAGAACCAAACTGGGGGCACTCCCCAGCCCAGCATATGGGTCCACACAGGCTGGGGCCGGGATTCGATCCTTGTTCCCCAGGGCTGCAAAGTGAGCGTTTAACCCACTGAGCCATCCCGGCTTCCCCAAGATTTCTTGTAATACTGGTTTGGTGATGACGGGCTCTTTTAGCTTTTTCTTGTCTGAGAAGCTTTTTATGTGTCCTTCAATTTTAAATGATAGCTTTTATATTAGTGTAATCCTGGTTATAGGTCCTTGATTGAATAGTCAGTCCCTGCCAATCCCTTCTGGACTGCAAAGTTTCTGTTGAGAAACCTGCAGATAGTCTTACCTGAGCTCTTTTGTAGATAACTAATTGCTTTACTTATGCTGCCTTTAAGATTCTTTCTTTATTTTTAAACTTTTATTTATAATGTGTCTTGGTGTGGGCCTGTTTTGGTTTATCTTGCTTCGAAGTCTTTGTATTTCCTGGGCTTGTGTATTTTCTTCCCCTGGTTAGGGAAGGTTTTAGTCATTATTTCTTCATTTAGGTTTTCAATTCCTTGTTCTTTATCTTCTCTTTCTGGTACCTCTATTTTGTGAATGTTGGTACACTTGATGTTGTTCCAGAGGACACTTAAACTATCCTCATTAAAAAAACAAAAAGATTTATTTTATTGTTTGAGAGAAGGAGAAGAGGAGAGGAGAGAGAGAGAGAGAGAGAGAGAGAGAGAACGGGGAGGGCTCAGAGCAGTCTTTATAGTTGTACATCATTAGTTGTGGCATAGTTTCATTCCATACAGGTAGATGTGGGGCTGTGCAGGATGGGAACTGAACTGGGGGCCTCCTGCATAGGATGCAAGAACCTTCACCACTGAGCCATCTCAGTGGTTACCAGTTCTGCCTCAGTTCAACATATGGGTTTGCATGGGCCCAGGCCAGGAATCGAACCCGGTACTTCATACTCACAAGGCAAACACTCAACTTGTAGAGCTATCCCGGCATCCCCTATCCCCATTTGTTAGATTCTATTTTCTTTTTTGCTGTTCTGATTGGGTATTTTTTGCTACCTTATCTTCTTCTTAAAAAAAAAAAAAGATTTATTGTTTTTGAGAGAGACAGAGAGAAGGGGAAGGGCCCAGAGCAGTCTCCATAGTTGTATGTCATCAGTTTTCAACATAGTTTTGTTCCATACAGGTGGATGGGTGGTCATGCAGAGTGGGAATTGGGCTTGGGGCCTCCTACCTGGGAAGCACACTCCAGTTCAGCATATGGGTCTGCACAGGCAGGGGCCAGGACTCGATTCACAGACCCCGGGGTTGTAAAGTGAGTGCTTAACCCACTGAACCATCCTGGCTTCTCCTGCTACCTTATCTTCTAAATCACTGATTCAATCCTCTGCTTCATCAATCTGTTTATTTCCTCTAGTGTATTTATTTCAGTTATTGTATTGTTCATTTCTGACTGGTTCTTTTTATGCTTTCTATCTTTCGCTTTATGTATCTTATCTCTTTGTTGAAGGTCTCCCTGACATCTCTGAGCATCTTTTCATCAGTGTTTGGAACTCTGCATCTGGTAGACTGCTTATGTCAATTTCGTTATATTCATTTTCTGAAGCTTTGCTCTGTTATTTCATATGGAACATGTTTCCTTTTCTCCTCATTTTGGCTGCCTTTCTGTGTTTGTTTCTATGTATTAGGTTGGGCTCTATGCTTCCTGGTCTTAGTAGAATGTCCTTATGCAATTGGTGTTTTCTGGAACCCAGTCATGTAGTCTCCTTGGTCTCCAGAGCTAAGTGCTCCAGGTGTGTCCCCTGTGTGGGTTGTGTATACCCTTGTTTTGTAGCTGAGTCTTGGATGTTTTTTGCAGTTCAATGGGAAGGATTGATCCTCAGGCTTATTGGTTGTGAGGACGGCCATGACTACAGTGGAGGAGTTAGGGTGCAGAAGCTGACCCTGCAGAGCAGGGTTTACTTTAGCAGGGCTCTGGTGCCTACCCAATCTTCTCTTGGGGTGTATCATTCTTGGAAGTAGCTAAGGGATGCTCTGGCTTGGTCTGAAGCTGACTACCAGGTGTGCCTGCTGTCAGAACTCCAGGGAGGGGAGCCGCTTCAGGATAAATTCAGCTACAGCCTGTGTCCTGTCCAAGGTCCCCTGATATGAGCCACAAAGCAGTCTTCTGATGGCCACCACCCACAGGGGGCTTGAAGATGCCTTGAAAGACTAAGCCATGAATCAAGGCCAGCTGCTTATTTGGGTTTTGTTTACCTTTGAGAGATATTATGAAAGTCTGCAGAATGCACTACAACAGGTTGTATGGAAAAGCCACTGGAAGCAGCTTGGCTGTGCTTGAAAGTTGGGTGGGGTAAAGTCTCAGAGAATCATTATGGTGAGGCAGAAAAAATGTGATAGCAAGTTTGATGGAGACTCAGACATGGCATCTTCCTGTGTCTGCATGCAGAATGAGGGAGGGCTCAACAAAGAAGCATTAACTTTTGCAAATCCCCCTCCCACCCCCCAGGAGAAAGCTGTGCCTCCAGCCCTCACCCCATTGGTAGATAACTCAATTCTTCCCTGTATGTCCCTGCCACTTTTGGAGCTGCTACCTCAGTGCTGGAGCTTAGAGTGAGTAAGTCTGTCAGTGAATGAGTAGGTGCATGGGTGCTTTAAAAGGAGCACTTAGGACTGCAGCTGCCCTTGTCCCAATTCAGCCACAATCTCCACTGGTTTTCACAACCAGAAGTTATGGGGACTTCTCTCCCCAGCAGTGGAACCTGGGCTGGGGAGCCTGGTGTGGGCTGAAACCTCACTTCTCCAGGTAGAACCTCCACAGTTGAGATATCCCTCCTACTTTTTAATGATCACACGCAGGTATAGGAGCAGCCCATTCCCCAACCCTGCCCTCTTACTAGTCTTGAGGTGGCTTCTTATGTGTGTCTGTAGTTGAAGAACTTTGGTTCAGCTAGACTTTAGGTGATTCTCCGTGATGGTTGTTTTGTAATTTAGTTGTAATTGATGTGGTCCTGAGAGAGGGAGAGTACTGTTTACTTACTTTGCCATCTTGACTGGAAATCAAGAAAATATTTTTTTCTTAAATTTTGATTTCTTAAACTGATTTTAAGTGTTTATTTAGTAATCAACATAATGTCACATAATATAGTGGTTAAATCTTATCAAAGTTAGACTGAGAAACTGGTGAGAGAAAATGATACCATTACCTGGTATTTGTGTGGTTAAAGAGTCCTAAATTACAACCTTAGGTAAATTAAGGTCCTCAGAGAGGAGAGTGGGTGCTGTTTTCAAGACAAATGTTGCTATATTTTATAGAAATGTGATTACATGCTATTGCCTTTTCATTAAGTGTTAACTCTAATTTAGGCTGACCAGATATACTGTTTTAAACAGGATGTTAAACAATAGTACTGTCCCATTTCAAACTGTACATATGGTCAGCCTAGTCTCACTGGGCTAAACTCAGGGTGTCAGTAGGTTGAACATATGTACCATTTGAAACGAGACAGCATTATTCATTGTTTTCTGTCCTGTTTAAAATAGTATGTCTGGTGAGCCTACTCTGATTATAAAAGTTTTATATTCATGAAATTGTTTTTTAAAGTAATTATTTGTTGGGGGAAACCAACATGGCTCAGTGGGCTAAGAACTTGCTTTGTAGCCCTAGGGACTGAGGATCGAATCCCAGCCTCAGCCTGTGTGGACCCATATGCTGAACTGGGGAGTGCCCCCAGTTCAGGTCTCACCGGGGTGAGACTCCAGCCCAGTTCCTGCCCTGTGCAGCCCTGCGCCCACCTGTGGAATGAAACTATGTGGAAAAACTGATGATGTGCAATATAGAGAGTGCTCTGGTCCCTCCCCCTTCTCGCTGTCTCCGTATCTCTCTCTCTCTCTCTGTCAAAGACAATACAAATAAATCTTAAAAAAAAAAGTAATTATTTGTACTATTTCTTATTTAAATCCCCATACAATAAATTGCTCTAAAAACAAAAAACACAGTAAAAACTATTCTTCCCTTATTGATTTTTCTGTCATGATGACAAAAATGTGATATATTTTAAAAAATTTACATAGAATATAAATTATAAGTTAAACTTTCATGTTTAATATGAAAATCAATATCCTCTTCTTCTACATTATTTAACTCTTATGGTACTATTTATTTAATTCATTTATTTCTATACCTATGTGGTTGAATTACTTCATGTTTCATTACAAAAAGAAAAAAAAGCATTAAAGAGCATTTATATGAACTTCTATGTATATTGTAGCATTTTTCACACTGGGCAAGCATGAAAACAGTGTCTTTCCATAGACTATTGGATAAAGAATATATACAATGGAATATTACTCAGCCAAAAAATGACAGAATACTGCCATTCGCTACAACATGAAGAATCTTGAGATTAGCATGCTAAGTGAAATAAGTCAGACAGAAAAAGTCAAGAACCATATGATTTCAATCATAAGTGGGATATAAAACTGAAAGCAACAAATAAACAAAAACTCGTAAACATAGACAACAGGTTAGTGGTTACCAGAGGGTGAAGCAGAAAAGGGATGAAAGAAGAGAGAAAGGCGTGTAAAATATATAGTCATGTCAGAACTCACTCTGGGTAAGGAACGCACAATGCAATATACAGGTGATGTATTATAGAAATATATATTTGAAATTTATATAATTTTACTAACCAATGTTAACATAATAAATTTAATAAAAATTAAAAAACATCAAGGCAGAAATGTAATAAAAAGTATAAAATAACTGGTGTCTCCCTCTTGTATTCTAATTATTTATACATTTTGTTTACTTTTCCTTCTGAATATTTTTATGTATGAGGCAAAAACTAAGCATTTCCAAAATTATCTGATTGTTTGATTTTTTACTGAGATTTTGTGATCAATATTTCTAAATGATTATTAATTTCTTCTTTAGCCAATCATCACTTGTTATGCTCCTAAGGATTTTATTGGTCCATGAATAATTATTACCCTATTGAGAACACTTTATGATATCCAGAACTTGAGGAATGTTCTATAGAAATATGGATTAATTAAGGTTCAATTTGCAATAATATTAAGAACATTTTATTCTAAGCAACTATTTAACTCTGTGTTTGTCAGAGTCAATTTTCAAGATGATTAGTCAACAATAAAAATAAGTGGCTATTTATGTTTTCTATAACCACACCACAATCATGTGACAGTAATTGCCATCTGATTAAAAAATAAGATTATGGCAGAAATGTATTTTGTGTGATCAATTCATATTTATAATTTTCTCTGTTGTTAATGGAAAAGTATTTTTTGAAATGTTACAGTACAAACATTTAATATGAGTATAAATACTCTTTGAAAGCCTCTAAAAACAGGATTTCTAACATATATCAAATACATTTCTCTCCAAACCTCACATTTGCAATCAAAGCTTCATTGTTTCACAATACTTTAAAATAGTATTTCAGTGGCTGCCGGGATGGCTCAGCAGGTTGAGCACTCATTTTGCAGCCCTGGGGTCCGAGGATCAAATCCTGCTCTAGCCAGTGTGGACCCATATGCTGAGCTGGGTTGTGCCCCCAGATCAGTTCTCTCCGGGGCAAAGCCCCTATGTGGGAGGCCCCCAGTTTGGCTCTTGCTCCCAGTGTGCTTTCCATGTGGGAGGCTGCTGGTTCACAGGGGTGTGCCTCCCATGCAGCTGAGCTGCCCCGCCCTGAGCCCACCTGTGGAATAAAATTATGTCGAAAACTGATGACATGCAACTATGGACACTGCTCTGGGTCCTCCTGCTTCTCTCCGTCTCTCTCTGTCTTTATCTCTTTGTTAAAAACAATAAAAATAAATCTTACAAAAAGAGTATTTCACCTTGAAATATAATAATATTACTTCTGGAAAGATTTAAAGTGTTTTTTTATATATCTCCACTTATTAGCTATGTGAATATTAGAGTTATCTTCAGATAAGTTTCTGTTGATCAAGAGGATCAATTTCCTTTTACCCTGTTATTTCCTTCTCTCTCTCCTTCCCTCTTTCTCCTTCCCACAATTTTATCTACCTAGCTGTCTATCATACACATAGTGTATACTCATTAGTTAACATTTGCATGTTGTTTTTTTTAGAGTCCTGATTTTCACTTTTATATTTCTGCTGACTTATTATAATTTTACAAAAAACCTGTCATTTTGTTTATTTACAAATTGACTCAGTAAAGAATTTATAATCAAATAAAATTATCTTTTAACTTTCATTCTGTGGCAGTATGATGTTAAGTCTGTTAGAAAACAATGTAACCCAATGTAAGCACAATGGTAAGGAAGAGGTGCATGCTAAAGACCCTCTCATATGAACAGTAACAAAAGGTATTTCTATTGTGGACTTGGAAAATATGTAGAACTCTTTACATTAAAGTATATATCTGACAAAGTTGGAAATTGAGCAATGAAAGACAAATCTAGTTACTTTGCATCTAGTTAGACTCCTAATTGCTTTCCCAAGAAAACTAGTTTTCTTAGTGATACATTAGAATTGAGAGCTCATTAACTGTGAGAATAGGCCAAGAACACAGGTTTTTACAGTTCTCAAATACTTCCAAGAGTCATTTTCTTAGATATGAGTGAGGGAGGTAGAACCTTCTGTAAAAGAGACAGTAAAAAGCTAAAGACAGTCTTGTAGATTTGCTAAAAAATATGAAAATGAAGGCATAAGTAATTCATATTTCATCATTTTTAACATACTCTCTAGAATCAATATTCTACACTATTCTAGATTTGAAGTTTATAATTTTCTTCATGTCAGTAGGAAAAACCATGTATCTATGAAATGAAAGAGTCTGAATATAAACATAAATTTTTAATGACAGCTTTAGTTTGCCTTTATAGACCATGGTTTGCTTTTCAAATATGACTGGCAGAAATAGAGAAATCTTCAGATGAAAAATCTCATATTTTAGGAAATATTATCAAAGAAAATATAAGGTAAATTTTGAGTGCTCTGTTACACTAAAACTTTGCTACATTTTTCTAAGAAAAATAATACAATAATCAATATAGTCTCATTGCCAATTGCAAAGATAGTATTTCCTTTTAAAAAAGTTGAAATACAACTTTACTCTGATTCTAAATGAAAATAAATGGAAATGTTAATAACAAACAAGATTTCACCACTGAATGTTGCAATGTGACTGTGGCTATCTTATATTTGAAACTCAATAAGGAAACAAATGCATTCCAAAGTAGCTAAAAAATAAAGTTTTTTTTTCTTCTGACTGCCACATCCACTCCAAAGCCCATCCATCTCCTTCAGCATCCCAGAGATTAAGCCCATGTTCTGCTTAGCTGTGTAATAAAGTGGCAAACACACTGCACCATTGACATCACAGGACAGTTGCCTGTGAAACTAGACGTCTGACGCTGGGCTCCAGCTTCACTTTCTCACAGGTCGTCATCCTCATCTGGGAGAGCAGTTGTCTGAACAACCTCTATCATGTTCACGGTGTGCTGCCAAAGCTGGGTCCATGACAACCTCTCATGGGGGCAAGAACAAGTTAGGGTCTCTAATGAGTTTTCCAGTGAGCCAGAAATAGGGCTTTTCAAAGTTACATTATTTTTGGCGGAAATGCCATAATACTGAAGATTCTTCTTTCAGTGGAAGACAATTGATTTTGCCTTACACATTTATTCCTTAATATCCACTTTGTTGCCACAAAACATAATAGGGATGTTTTCATGTACTCATACCACATGTCTATGCCAGTTAGGTACATTCTTGTAAGCAACTCTCAAAGTTACATCAAACATTGTAATTGCACACTGGGTTTGGATGTAATAACCATCTTTCAGCCCACCAAATTTCTCCTGACCAGCTGTATCCTATATAGTGAACTTAATATGCCCTCTGTTGGTAGGGAACACAAGGGGGTGGACCTCAACACCCAAGGTAGATAACATACTTTTTCTCAAATTCATCAGTCAGATGATGTTTCACAAATGTAGTTTTTCCAGTCCCATTATCACCAAGCAGTATAATTTGAACTGAACTTGGGGTTCTCCTTGTACAGCCGTTGTAATGTTATTTCCATAAGCACCTCTGGGACCATGTGACTAAGACCTGCAAAGATAATATTTCTCACAGTACATTTTATCTGAAATTTTATTTAATTCTTTTTTTTTTAAATTTTATTTATTTTTTATTTATTGTTAAATTTAATGAGGTTACATTGGTTGGTAACAATTAGTTTACAGATGTACAAGTCCACCTCACATCATTCATGCATCGTATTATGTGCCCATCATTCAGTATCAGTTCCCCTTTCATCACCTTATATCTAGTGCCCACTCCCACCTCCCCCCACAACTCTCCCCCCTCCTCCCCCCTCTCCTGGTAACCACCAAACC
>PVKE010028097.1:0-21155 GCA_004027555.1 Craseonycteris thonglongyai | reverse complement strand
AGGGGGGAGGGGGGAGGGAGAGTTGTGTGGGGAGGGGAGAGTGGGCACCAGATATATCGAGTTGGAGGGGGACCTGATTCTGGGAGCTGGGCACATAATGGGATGCATGGGTGATGTGATGTGGAGTTGTCCATTGGAAAAGTGTCTGATTGTTACCAACCAATGTCACCCCATTAAATTTAACAATAAAATATAATAATATTAAAAATAATAATAAAATAAATTATGAACAAGGTAAAAATAAATAAATAAATAAATTGTGGTTTTGTTTTTTGTTGACAGAGAAAGAGAGAGAGAGAGAAATAGAGACAGACAGAGAGAAGAGGGAGGACCCACCCCAGTTCAGCATATGGGTCCCCACAGGCCAGGGCTGGGATTCGATCCTCGGACTCTGGGGCTGCAAAGAAAGCACTCAACCAGCTGAGCCATCCTGGCTTCCCTAATTTCCAGGATTTAACAAAATGATAAGATAGTAGTTATATCACTTGAAAAAGCTTTCTTTTGAAATCCATCAGTCACAGCTTCAGAAGACTGGCTTTCAGAATCGGAGATGTAACTGTTCAGGTACTTGTGTCCGAAAGCACATCTTACTGAGAAGTCACAATAACACAGGCCCATGACAACCATGTGCTAGAAAAATCCCTAGATGTTGGCCAGTGATGCTGTCATCTCATAAGCAGAAACAGTGTCGGCAGGGTTGGCAGCTGCCAAAACCACAGTGGTGGTGCTGGGATTGGAACCCAGATCTTTTGTGTTTCCTGTCCTGGAATTATCTGATTTTCTAGGAAAGCAAGAGGCTCAGACCTCTTCATCCTTAAAACCACAGGGGGAAGATGAGAAGGAAATATTCCAAAATGCTAGCACATTTGACACAGAGCCAATATTGGAGTCTTAGCTCTATGTCTGCATTGACCAAAATATCTACAAAGGGCATATATTGCTTTTATGCCAGGAAAAAAAATATATTTTCTACAAAATGAAAAGGAAAAAAAAAAGCACTTGAAGGCATCATCTGTATGGCTCCTAGTCATCCATCAGAAATAAGCAGAACTCATGAAATGCCGTGGCATTTTCCTGTGCCAGAGGAGGCATTAGGCTGTGAGCAAGGATGACTCACTGAGGCAGCGTGCAGACCTCCCTGCTGGCTGCTGGCGATGCACAGGCTGTCTGACAGGCTTCATGCTGCGATGGCTGTACCCACAGACTGGTGAGGAGCGAAGCCCTACTGTGTTGCTGTCTGTAATTTTCTCTTAAAGCATGTGTCTCAAGATTGGTTCTGAATGGCTCCTAGATTTCTAAGCTCAACCTAAACAAATACACAAGTTTAACTGCAAAAATACTTTTTATTTTGCTTTTCTGTACTTATGCACTGACCTCCCACCTGCCAAAAACTTCTCTTCAGACTGACTATATCTGAAAACAATACTTCTAGAGATTTTAATTCCTATTTTGGAGTCCAAGCAAGTTATAAATTCTTTATGTACGAGGGTGTGTGTGTGTGTGTGTGTGTGTGTGTGTGTGTGTGTGCGTGCGTGTGCATGCTGCTATAACAAAAGTACCACCAACTGGGTGGTTTATAAACAGCATAAATTTATTTCACACAGTTTCTGAAGGCTGTAAATTCCAAGATCTGGTGGAGGGAGCAATAGAGGTCCCTGGGATTTCTTTTCTAAGAACATTAATCCCATTCAAGAGGGCTCCAGCCTCATGACCAAAGCACATCCCAAGGGCTCCATCTCTTAATACCATCACAATGGGGATTAGGTTCCAACCTGAATTTTGGGGGGACACAAACTTTCAATCTCTCCCAGTGTGCATGTGTGATAGAGCCAATAACTTATTTGAATCAGACTCAGCCTTCACTGCTAAAGAGAATAATTTAATAATCCTCTCAAATAGCAGCCAGTCAGTCACTTCTGCAATATTTATTTACTAAAGTTTTCCAAAAACTATATGTCCACTGTTATCTGAAAATACTGAATCTTTTAGACTTATCATTACTCTTCAAAGTAGTGGCCAAGTTATGTCTTCAAAATATTCATCAATTCCTTCAGTACCTGTTCATGTTTTACTTTCTTCTTGCTGACATTAACCACTATTCTTTGTTTTCTGCATTCTCACGTCCAGGCTGTCACTGATCCTTTTCTTTACTATCACACTAACCAACTCTTCCACCCACAATCCCAGAGTGTGTCATGTCCCACCCTTCCCTGTTTAAGGCCAAAACTTCCTCTGAGATTCAGAGTCCACCACAAATTTTATCTCCCCACAGGCCCTGATCCATTAGTTACTTCTCTTGGCCACTGTACCTTTCATATTCTCCCTTTCACCCATTTTTCTCTCTTAGTTTATAAGTTTGTTCAGTTCTCATCCATCTTAAAAATAAATAAATAAAAACACCCCCTTCCCTTTCACCACATATGATCTTCTGGCTATTGCTGTACCTCCCCTTTTTCTCAAATTCCTCTGATAATTAGAAATACAGGCAATCCCCATATAACATGGTGCTTCTATAACATGGTTTTACTCTGGTACAGTTCAAGACTTAGGGAAAACCCTCATACAACATGGTATCCTAGCACATGGTTTTGCTCTAACACTGTTTGAGAATTAGAGGAATCCCTGAACAACATAGAGAGTAATAAGAGCTTTTAAGAGCAAAAAATCTCTTATTTGAAATTAGGGAACCCCCTGAACAAAATGAAATGTAATAAGAGCTTTTAAGAGCAAAAGTTATCTCATTCGAAATTAGGGAAATCCCTGAATAACATGGTTGATGATGAAATCTATACAAGTCACGGAGGTGCGGAAACTTTTTACAATTTTGCATTGTATTAATCTCATAAATTTATCCATCAAAGAAATAAAACTGACAACATTATGTGCATGTTGGAAAAATATATGGCCGGAGTCGATTCAAAGTGAAAATCTAATTGAGCCAGCAGAAAACACAATGGATTCAACAATAAAACTTGCTAAGTCTCTAGGAGGGGAAGGTTTTGACAATATAGCTGTTGAAGATATCCAAGAATTACTGATGGAAGAAGAAACTGATGAAGCAAATTTAGTGGAAATGACATCTGGAATATGCCAAGACAATTCAGGGGACGATAGCACAGGTGAAAACAAAGAAGTTAAACACTTTATTCTAAAAAGCATTAAGAAAGGCCTAGACTTAGCTGAACAGTTGGAGCTATATTTTCTAAATGAAGATCCTTCCACTGAAAGAAGCACACAGTTTAAGAGACAACTTTGTAAAGTGCTTAGCACCATCAAACAAAATTTATAGATCTCTCAGCTAAAAGCAAGCAAACTAAAGTAACAGATTTTTTTTGTAAGTACAGGATAGAAGATAATGCTAAAGAAAGTTCAGAGGATATCTTGTCAAAAAGAAAACACCCTCAGTTAATGGTGCTTAGTAGTGATGACAAAGAAAACATTATTAATACATATTAATATGTTATATTTTTGGTGAAAATTGCTTTAATAAATGTATTTCTCTTAATTATAAAAATATATTGTATGTTTTTTTTAATTTTTGGAACCTAACCCCCTTTTTTGTACTAGTTCTTTGTTCCATATAACACAGATTTGCATAAACAGCATTGTTAGGAACCTAACAACCATGTTACATGGGGGTTACTTGTACTCACTGTCTCCAGTTTTTCAATTCACGTCCCCTTCACACCAGGAGCAACCTGGCTTCTTCCTGTCAAACCACTGACAGGGTTTCAGCTGAGTTCGCCAGTGATGAAGCGGAGCCATCTTTTCATGGTACTAAGCATCTGTCTTGCCTTTGACCCTGATGAGTGCTCATGCCCTGAGACAGTCTCTACTCACTTGGCTTCCAAAACACCATCATCAGTCTGGTCTCCTTACTCTCCTCTGACTGTTCCTTCTTAGTCTCTCTTTCATAGGTTCTTCTTTCTCTATATGATCCTTAAACATTGAAGTTTCCAATGCTTCATTCTCCAGAGTTTCATTCTAGGTCCACTATCATTTTTACTCTACAGTCTCTCCATGGGTGATCTGACCCATTTTCACAACTCTAGACAACCCACACTTATGCTAATGCTAATGGCCCCTGACTCCACTCTCTTCAGGTGAAAAATCTCCGTAGACTCATATTCCAAGTGCCTGCTAGATATACTGGTCTGGATGTCCACTGGCACTTCCAATTCAATATACTCCAAATTAACCCATTATCTCCCCAACCTCCCAAACTTATAGCTGCTTCTACTCCTCTCCATGTTAGTTGGTGAACCATCATTACAGTAACCAACCACCCCTATTTGCCTTGCGCTGAGGGGCTTCCCAGTATGTGGGATTCTTAGTCTTAATAAGACAGTCCCAACCAAATACAGAGAATCATCCTAATCATCACTGCCAGTCACTAGGTCGAGAACCTGAGAGCCATCTTCAACTCTGTCCCCTTCATCTCTCTCTTTGAATCTCCATGTCCTTCCAACTTAACTCCCTAAAACAGCTATCATATTCCTGCCCTCCTCTCCACCCCTAGCCCATGCCCTTACCATCACTTGCCAAGTTACCAACCCCACTTCCTAAGGATTCTCCCTGATGCCAGTCTTCTCCTTTAAAGGGCACTTGCTTATCATCTTCACAATTCACTCTCAGCCTACAACCCTGCTGTTCCTCCAGGGCCAGGTGCCTGTGTCCACTCTGCTCTGTGCTCAAAGAGACGTTTGGGGGAATTTTTGATTGGGCTTCATTCCGGAGAGTTACTGGGCATTGTCCAAAGCAGGTGGGTGGTTGTGTTTCCTCAAAAGTGAAGACATGGTCAGAGACCACTGTGGTGGTCCTACAATGCTTAGGGTGAGCAAGAAGACCATCCTGGCCAATGACTTCTGCTCTAGCTCTAGTTGTCTGTCTTTGTAGATTTCTATCCAATATCAAAATCATTATACCATAAATCCTAGCTCAATTTTTGAAACTCAAAGAACTTTTTTTCTCAAATTCCCTTCCATGTCTTTTCCCTAGAGAGCTCTCATCTTCAGACTAGCAACTGTCACCACTGTGATCTCATTTGATTCTTTCCTCACCACTGGGACAAGAAGTCACAGGGTTTTGGCATGGGAGGTTCAATTTTATAAGTACATTAAATTTTCACCACAGGTATAATTGTTTTCGCATGAAACAGACAATCATACACACACAAAGACATCTCAAGAGCTGTTTACATCTTAACTGTTAACAGATTTATGAATTTTATTGTTTCGGAAGTTTATTTTCCACCAGAGGCCCAGATGGAAATCACTGCCATCCGGAAGAGCTAAAATCCCCAGCTGAGATAAAGCAGAATTCCAGGCAGACGAAATCAGAACATGACCCACTGGTGCTGCCATCTGTTCCTCTGTGCTGACCTGCGAGGTGCAGGCTCCTGTGGGACCCTGGGAATCATCCAGCTGTAGGTTTAGTTTACTTGGACTAAATTCACTCAATGTCCCTGATGTCCACATTTTGACAGTCATCCTATATGTTAGCCTCTCAGACACCTGTACTATTTGCTTTCTAACACATAGTTATTAATAATAAAGTTACTTAAACTTGATCTAATTATGACAAATTGATGGCATTCTTTGGGATTACTAAAAATACCTCTGAGTATGGCCACATCAGGATTTCTGATCGGGCACAGCCTCTTTCTATTTCAGAGGCTATTTCTTTGTGGCTTTGGAACTGTTCTACAGCAGCACTGACAAACAGGAGACCATGTGGCTTAGCCTGAGAATCACATGAGCCGTGAGGAAACATTTTATTGCATTCTGAGGTTCCTTTTTCATTGGATCGAATGACAAAATCAGCAGCAGACACCACATGCCCTTTTGTAGAACTGCCCTGAAGACTTGTTTTCCTGTTTCTCCCCAAGAACCTCCCACTAAAGAATGGCCGAATACCAGCAGTAAATGCCACAGGGAGAGACTCACCCTTCCTGCCATCCCTCCCCTCTTGCCAAAAACACTCTGGGAAACTCCCTCTGAAGTCATGCATATCTTTTCTGGACTGTGACCCTGCCTGTGCATGACTGTGGCCACCAGCAGCTGAGGACAGCATCTGAGGGGCAGACATCTGTTCCATAAAGATGGCAGGGACAAATCTGAATTTAATGAGATTTAAAAGATAAAGTGCTGTGATTAACAGCAGCAGCCAGTATTTCTAAGGGTAGACTATACACACTGTTGGCCTGCCCTTGTCCCGTTCACCTGGTGCCTGGGACGAGATACCATGACTAGTCTGAACAAGCCTCCTGAGACTTACTGAACTCCTTTTTCTTGATGGTAACCCTCCTTTGTGTATTTCTAAGTGAGAGAGGATGTGAAGAGCACACCTACACCTAACTGGGTGAGGTAACCCAATTCAAAACTGGTTTTTCCCTAGGTTTGTAACTTGGCATTATGTCTCATTTCCTGACCCAATTTTACTGCATGTGCAGGATGATATTTGGGAATTTGGTTCAAAAAAGAAGACCTGGCTTAGCCCTGGTTGATAGGCAAGCCTGCCACATGCTCCTTCCTGGTCAAACATGCCCTTTAAGTACAGACAACAACACAACACACCCAGTTCTGTATGTCATTATCAGAAGCAGTGGGACCCCATGGTTCCTCTTTCTGTGTCAACAGATAACCAATTTGTATTTTTGGAAGTATTTATACCTTGGACTGAATAGGAAGATCAGATCAACAGTTACACCTCAGACATGCCAACCAATTCATGTCAGCAAACACTATGTTCCCAGACACTAAACTAAGATGAAAAATATGTAGTCCCTGCAAAGACTCAAGGAGTTTACAGATTTATTGTATAGAATTAGACATATACACACCTAAGTATAGATTAGTGAACTAGAATATGGAGGTCAATATTCCAAATGCAGCCCAGAGATATAAAGCCATGGAAATACTTTTTAAATGGTTAAAGACGTAAGGAGATATACGGAGAATTAAGTAAGAGCAAGTGTGAGTGTGTGTGCATGTATCTGGAAATCTAGAAGAAGATAATAGATGGAATGATGAAGAAGTAATATTCAAAGAGATAATAGCTGAGGCTTTTCCAAACATTAGAAATTCCAAAAATTCATAAATAGAATAAAAGAAAATCTGCAAATAATTCTATCATAATGAAACTATGAACACTGAAATAGAGAACCTTAAACGCATCTTGAGAGAAAAGACAAAGGAATAGCAATTCAAATAATGCTAGTTTCTCCACAACAAAATTGGAAGTCAGTAAAGTTAGGGGAATAATATCTTCAAGTAGTACATACCTGTCAACCTAGCAATGTACGCCCTCAGTGCAATAATAAACTATTCAGGCCACTATAAGATTGTAATGGAGTTATAAATAAGATGTCTGAGAAAGGAGCTAAGGAAGGAACAATCAATTCTGCATGTTGGCAGTACTGAGGGGTGGTAAATGGAACAAGGGGCATATAACTAGATTTGGATCTGGTCGGCTGAGTCGGACTTTGCCAGCTGGGGTATAGGAAGGCAGGACTGCAGCTAGCTACAGAGTCCCTTGTTCAAATGAGGAAAAAGCCCTACTGCCAAGTCAGAGCAGCTCCACCCAAGGTGCCCAGCGTGTAGGCTCTAAGCAGATGCCAGCCCTCTCCTGGGTCTTCAGGTGGGTGTCTTTACACAAGATGTGTCTGTACATCAGTATCTTGCTGCCCTGTGGAGCGGTGTTCCAGCCAGAGCAGTCTGAGCGATGGCCTAGAGGTAGATGTGGAAGTTCTGTATGTTCAGGCAGTAGGAAACACTGGAAAGTCTCCAGCATCTGCATCCAGGAAGTGTGCCTTCTTCCTGGTGTTCGCGCTTATGCACAGGACAATGTAGAACACTCATTTCCGTGAGCAGGAGACGCAGCAAACTGAGAAAGCTAATTTGGAGCTTCAGGTTCAATGAGGCCCTTCTAGACCACAATCTATGTGATTTCCAAGGACATCAGCGACCTATCAGAATCCTGAGTCTAAGGAGGTCAATCAGAGTCATACAAATCCCTCGGCTTCTCCCCACGTTCCAGTGAGGCCTCGTCATTGCTCCCTAGAGCCCCTGTGGGCTTTCTGTTTATTTATACTTCTCTACACACCATGGGAAATGCCAGGCATAAGAAGCTTCAAAGGATTCCTTCCCACTCTGGTTGTAAGTCCTCGATCTCTAACCCCATCTGCTTTCTCATAGGAGAACAGAGTGTTATAGAATATTGGAAGAACCAACAACCTTTTCCAGTACATTCTTACAGCCAGTGTGGAATTTTCTGCACAACATCCATGACCACCCCGCATCTGCCCAAGCTCTCCCAGGAATCACAGGCTCACAGCTTACTTCCCCATGATAGGCCTTCTCTCCAAGATGTCAGCCACCGTGTCCTCCCTATGTCTGTCTCCTCCAGGCAAGGAACCTGTCTTTTCCTTAAAGGAATGCACCGTAATCATCTTAATATTGTCAAAAGTTGACATAATGCCTTCACTCACCCCAGTTACAGGTCCTATCTCCCTGTACTTGAGGGTGAGGACCCTTGTTTGTTGATCCCTGACAATATGTACAGGCTCTGAGGTACTAGTGGATATATGGTAGATACTCACTACATTATTTCTGAAAGAGTAAGTAAAGTTATAACCACATTGCATGACTTCCACATCCAACTTATTTTTCTTTGGATGTTCTATAGACTCAGAAAAATATGAAACCCAGAACCCAATACAGGCAGCCCCAGCTTCCATATGTGTGTACCCAAGAGAAAAGTGCTATCCCACTCTGTGGCAATAATAGCATTGCCATTCTTTGCTTCCTCCTAGTCGTCCTTCGGGCAGCGGCAGTCTCTTATCAATCTCCAAGTCTGTCTCTACTTTCTCCTCACTCATAGGGTGGATTTTCCCAAAGAAGGAAACCAAAGGCAAGAGCATGAGCAAAGCCTTCCCAGTCACGTCTACAGTCCCTTCCTCGACCACTGACCCAACGCAAATTCCTGCTGCTATGCAGATCCTGTTTTTTCCTCAAAAACGTAAGCTTCTCAAGAACACTGACGATCCTAGCACAGTGCCAGGCACACAATCGATTTCTGTGATACAGCACAGAAGTTAAAAACGGGATCTGCAACCAGTCACCCCAAGTTTGAATGTTCACTACTTCTCAGCTCCATGGCAGTGGCTAAGTACCAAACCTGCTGGTTTTCCCCTTATCTCTAAAATGAGGTAGTGATGTCACCTACTGCGTAGGGCTGGTGTGAAAATTAAATGGGACAACACCATACCTGGTATGTAGTAAATGTAACAATTGTTGACTGTCATAATATCATCACTTAATAAATATTTATTGAGTTAATTATGGATGAATTCAAAAATCACATCACTGGCCAATCCTTTGCTAGGAACTCACTTTTTCCTATCAATACTAAGCACTAGCACAGCCTTCACTCTGCAAGCTGCTGAAGGCACAAAGATAAACAGCACCCAAGGTGACGTTGCTTGGGAAAATATTCTTTTTCTCCCTTTTTTTCTATGATATTTGATGTTGTAAGGAATCTCTAATAAGGTGTTAGCTAGAAGGTATCAAAAAACCTTTTGCAAGCAAGTCTCTTAATCCTTCTGGGTCTGTTTCCTTCACTTCAAAGCCAGCTAGTTGGGCTAGTTGATCTTTAAGGTTCCTTCTATCCCTAACCATGTATGATTTTATAATTGTGGGGATTTGGTTGTTTGTGAAAACTCTCACTTCTGTTTCAGCAACATTTTTTCCCACTCTCCTTCTTATGGACTAGAAAAGCCCATGGGGAACTCTATTTTTTTTTTTTTTTAAGATTTTATTGTTTTTGACAGAGAGACAGAGATAGACAGAGGCAGAGAGAAGAGGGAGGGCTCAGAGCAGTCTCCATAGTTGTTCATCATCAGTTTTCAACATAGTCTCATTTCACACAGGTGGGTGGGGGCTGCTCAGGGAAGAAACCAGGCTGGGGCCTCCAGCATGGGAGGCACGCCCCCTCAAGCCAGGGGCCCAGCTGTGGTGCAAGAAATGAACTGGGGGCCTCCTCCATGGGAAACATATGGGTCTGCATGGGCCGGGGCCGGGATTCAATTCTTGGTCCCCGGGGCTGCAAAGCAAGCACTTAACCCACTGAGCCATCCCTGTTTCCCCAGGGAACTCATTTTTGAGGTCACAAAAGAGGAAGAGCCCAGACACCTCAACCCAGACCCAGCCAGTGGCTTTGATGACAACAGGGCAGGGAACAGAGTCCTCTGCCAGCCAGGGAAGCTGGCATCTGACTCTCCAGGAGGCTGGTGGGACTGAGGTCTTTGTGGGAGGCCAAGCTGCAGCCCCCACACAAAGCAGGCTGATACGGGGACACACATATCAGACGCTTTCAGGCTGAGGCATAAGTAAGGAACAGTCTCTTGCTGTCTTATATACAGCACTCCAGCTTCTCCAGGCAGAAAGCAAAGCCACCCAGAGATGCACTGAGGCTTTGGATGGCCAACTAGATGGCCTTGGACCCTCACTTTTTTCCTGGGTCCATTAAACAAACAGAAGAATAAACAGCCAATCAAAGTCGAGCCATCTCTAGTCTCCTGAGGCATTCAAATGATCATTATATTATCTCTGAAGTTTTCAAGCACAGTGCATTAGGAGGGGGTGAGAAATACTTAAAAGAAATGCTTCATCTCAGGCTGAAGAGAAAATGGACTAGGATGAGGGTTCCCTAGAAACCAACACCGACGACACACAACTCTCAAAAGTGCAGATGCCCCACCCCCCAGCAGTTGTAAAAGGGTTGTCTGCTAAAGCCATTTAGAAACCCATCTAGAAATCTGGAGAACCAAACTCTGAGAGTGGGACTCAGGGGGACCAGGGCCAAGAAAAAGCTGGCTCTTATCCTCACCTGGGTTGTCACCACCTGAGGCAGAACGGGCTTTTGGAGGGCTGAGTCCAAATTCCCTGGCTCTTCCATTTTGCATCAGCCCGGCAAGCATGCACTGGCATTTTCTGAAATGACTGACCATATATATCGCTAAAATTGAATTGCAACAGATTGTCCAGGGAAAACAGGAGAGGAAAAACTGAATTGAAGTATAATCCCAATTTCGTATCATAGCAACCCTGTACAAACACGGTGTGGCAACATGGGAGGACACCTCTTACACGTTGGTATGGCACTGTGGGAGTTCGCCTCTTACTCCCAGTCTCAGGCTGTCTTCAAGAGGACTCTCAAGGGGACCTGATAGCAACAAAAGTGTCACTAAGTCTCCTGGTGGTGGAGCCAGCACAGACCAGAAAAAACACTGTCAAATAAAAACTCACAACTTCAAAAAGAAAGTCACAACTAGAAGGGCATAGTGCATTTCCCTCCACCCCCTCCCCCAGCCCAAATATTCACCCATAAAGTTTTCTCCATGAAGGCAACCATCTTCGATACTTTTCTGCCCATGGGAGATAATAAGCCAGGCTCTAGCAGTCCTAATGAACGCTGAAGCAAGCTTCCCTGTTCCTTTTGTAAGGGGGAAGACTGCTTCAAAGGGAGTTAGGGAGAGAGAGATTGTATGACCGTATTTCTCCTGAAAGATGGGGATAGTGCAGCAACAAGGTGGGCTTTGGGAGAGAAGAGTGTGATATGAAGCCCATATAGGCAAACCAACTACTCGTCCTGTAAGTCATTCGGAACTTCAGCTGGATCAGGTCGCAGAGGACGACCTACACAGTGCAAGCTGCTGCAGGTGCTGCCTTGGGTTTCATGAAGCACAGGGATTTTTTTGTTCATATGTATTTGGAGACAAGAATCTGTGCCATTTTGGACAGCCACAAACCTTGCCAGATGCCGAGAGAGAGTGACGATTGAATTACATGCTGCCAAATCTTTTGATGTATCTCAGCAGAGTCACATCCATTTTGATACTGGGAGATATAAATAGAAAGATTTGGGGTAAAAATAAGAAATCCTTATGTTAGACTTTTCCAATTCTCTAGCTAGTATGTGATATTTCCATAGCAGTCTTGGCTGTGGTAAAACAAAGTCAGAGAAAGAAGAGCCTTTGCCCAAACTTGTGGGTGTGTCTGATACACTAGATTGGGAGAGCTTAGTTTGAAAGAGAGAGAACATTGCTTTATTTCTTTTATTTTTAATGTATATACATTGTTTTAAAGATTTATTTTATTGTTTTCAGAGAAGATGAGAAAGAGACAGAGAGAGAGACAGAGAGAGAAGGGGAGGGCCCAGAGCAGTCGCCATAGTTGTACATCATTCGTTGTAACATGGTTTTATTCCACACAAGTGGATGTGGGGCCGCACAAGGTGGAATCAAACCGGGGGTCTCCCACATGGGAGGCGAGAACCTTCACCACAGGGCTCAGCAGTTACCAGTTGTGCTGCATTTCAGCATATGGGTTTAGACAGGCTGGTTACAAGCACTCAACCTGCTGAGCTATCCTGGCATCCCCACCTTCTTAAAGCCAAGTAGAGCATGCATTTCCTAGAGCAGGAGGATTTAAAAGGGGGAGAAGTTTACGGGCAATGGGCATCAGATTAAAGTCCTATGGGACTAATCCCATTCTAGGGCCTTCACGGCCTCATTGTGGATGGGAAAGTCAAAGTCACACAGTGATTCCTGCACCAGAAATCCAAGCCCAGAAAACATCAGGGCACAAAGCCAGATACTGTTGAATTCTTCTGTTTTGCACTCTGTGGCCTCCTGACAAAATGATGCACTACTCTGTTGGCTTTCTCGCTATTCCTCCAAGGTGAAACAAAGTTTCAACATGTTTTATACCAAAATGATTACATTCAAGAAGCCTGGCATATAGTTACCCTGAAGGAAGGTGCCCCAGAGGAGGGAGAATTGGCCAGCAATGTTTAGTTAAAACTCATAGAAATTAGGTGACCTGGGAGAGTCAACATTCAAATACATCAACAAATATCTCTTAAGCAATCCCTAGGACTGTATAAATTTAAAAGGCATAGTTCCTGCCCTGGGGAGCTTATAATATTTGTTAGAGGGTTGGAGGTAAGACATAAATATTTAACAATTAGAAAATAGTAAAACTTGAGGCATGCAAAGCCAGAGGCTGTCTAAACGTCTGCCAGAATGAAATCAGAGGGAAAAAAAAACTCACAAGGCCATTTAGTCTATTATGTATTATGTAAGTCTCAAGATTAGTCTTCTTTCTTGGTGTCTAATTACCAGTACACTGGGCAATTATTTAAAGTATGGCAACTCTTCAGAGGGCTTAGAAAAAAGAGGAGTAAGAGTGTGTATGTGTGTGAGTGAGAGACAGAGAGAGAGAGGCTACAAAGGAGAAAAGAGGAAGAAAAGGAAGAAAAGGTGAAAGGAGAAGAAGGAAGATTGGGGAGGGAAAGGAAGGACACAAGACAGTAGAAGATAAAGGGACCCCACACCTTAGGTAGCTCCCCAGCCCCACCCCAGAGACCACTAAGCACTACTTACCACTATCAGAATTATTATAGTCACTGTAATCCACAAGTGCTTTTAAGTCATCTAAATGTATGGGAAGCATTTCATGTGCTTCACAGAACAAGCTGAATTACAAGGATCCTTGCACCTGGACCAGTGGGACTCCTCACAGTCTGTCTGAAGATAGGACGTTTGGGGCCCACCTGCTGCAGGGCGGGGACTTGAGAACCTTGACTTTTCAGGTGCTCAAGCATAGAACAGAGTTATGATTTTGTATTCATCTGAGTGGCTAGGGATAGAAACGATTAATTATGTCATTAAGTAGTATGTAATTATCAGACACATTAGACACACTGTATATTTATGGCAATTTTCTAAAGCAATTTTACATCATTATCCCGCAACTAAGATCTTTTTAATAATTTCTCTGAAATTCAATAGTTCTATGAGGAGCTCAGTGAACCTTCTTCAGCTTAATTCTGTCATCAATATAGGCAGAGAGGCAAATATATCAGAGTTCTAAGTTCATTGGCCCCCAGTTTTTAGACATTCATATTTTCTCTCTACCTCTCCCACTGTTTCTCTCTCCCTTTCTCATTCTCTTCTTTTCTCATTCTCTCTCTCTCTCTCTCTCTCTCTCTCTCTCTCTCTCCCCGCCTCTCTTTCTGTGTGTATATTGTGACACAAGAATCAAAACTGGACCAAAGCTTCCATATGAAGATCAAAGATATTTCAATTAAACTCTCTTCCTTAAAGCCAAATAAAATTTTAAGATTTATTTTTATTGTTTTTGAGACAGAGAAAGAGATACAGAGACAGAGACAGAGAGAAGGGGGAGGGCCCAGAACAGTCTCCATAGTTGCACATCATTGGTTTTTCCACATAGTTTCATTCCACAGGTGGGAGCGGGGCTGCACAGGGCAGGAACTGGGCTGGGGTCTCACCCCAGTGAGGGCTGAACTGGGGCCCAGTTCAGCATATGGGTTCACACGAGCCGGGGCCAGGATTCGATCCTCTGTCCCCGGGGCTGCAAAGTGAGCGCTTAACCCACTGAGCCATCCAGGCTTCCCCTAAAATTTTAGAAGAACGAAAAATAGAAAAATAAAAAACTCCACCATCTTCCATGAAACTAGGAAACAGTCATGGCTCCAAACCTCAGTCTCTGAGGGATGGATGCCAAGTACAGTCAAATTGGGACTGAACTTAGGGAAGACATCAGCATAGAGGGATGTCGATGAACCTCAATGCAGAGTTCTCCACACAGCGTGTGGCCCAACGATCTCTTGTCTGAAGTGTCAGGGCCTCAGAACGTGGGCAGGGCCAGAAATTTCACTGAGTCCTGTTTCAGGGCACAGGCAAAGCCAGGCTGGTCCTGAGTATAAGCATATGTGCATATTTACAAGAGGAATCATGGGGAGGAGCCAGGTGGCAGAAGGCTCATGGTTGAACTTTAGATTTGCAGTGGTAACTAGGCCCGCTGGTAAATGTGGTTCTAAACTAAGGGTGACTTTGGTCCCCTCCACACCCCCTTCCCTGCACCCCCCCCCCACAGGACATTAATAATGTCTGAGAGTTTTGTTTTCCACTGGGGGCAGGGGCTATGCTATAGCGTCTAATGGGTAGAAGACACAGACGCTGGCAAACATCTAAAATGCATAAGACGTCCCTCACATCAAAGGCTTATCCAGTTCCCAGTGCCAGAACTGAGAAGCCCTGTGCTTCTCACATCACATGCCCCCCGGAGCCACGGGGAACTCCTGCCTGTCTATAAAGGGAAAATTGAGTCCCTGAGCAGGGACCTGCTCCTGGGATGTTCTCATGACTCAGTGGATTACATGGGACATTTTTCTGAAAGAACCATATTCAAAATTAAGCTGTTTTTACCCCCACCTCACTCACCACCACAACACACCAGTTCTTCAGTAAATGACTGGCTTGCGTAGGAAAGCCTCCATTCAAAATTAAGTAATAATCAGAAGGAAACCAAAATGCAAAAAAAGTTGAAGGCTCTTTAGAGCATGAGGTTTAGAATTTGAAAGACCTAGGTTCAAATGTTTAAACACTGTTCCTAGCTGTCATTTGAGAAAACAACTAGCTTTTAGTCTCAGGTTTAGCTTAATGGGAGGCAATCCTCATGAGCTGGCCAAAGGAAACACACTTTCAGGAAGGGTGGCTGTTTGATGAGCTCCTGGCTGTGGCGAGGTTGGCTGAATCTGTGGTTTTTCAGGTTGAGCCTCCTCATTCAGTCCAGGGACCTGAGGGACAGGTCTCCATCACTTCGAAGACAGCAGAGAAGGGCGGGACGATGAAGCCGGCTTTACTGCTATGGTTTTCTGCTCTGGGAGGCTTTAGATCAAGTCTGTGGTTCAAGAGTGTGCCTTTTAAATGGCCCCAAAGAACTTTCTAATAAACCTGAGTCATCAAACAGCAGTCCAAGTATGTGTGGAGGCCTGGCTGAGTTCTAGCTCAAAAGGCCTTCCAAGCCAATTCAGGTGACTCCAGTCACAAGTTAATGGTGGGGGAAAAAAGCAGGTCCCTCTTCATTTGCGTTGTCACCAAAAAGCAATTCTTTACCATGTTGTCTATCACCAAAAACCAACAAGTGTTCCATGTTGATCCTTTATCATGGCTTTTGCATCTCAATTATACAGGAGGAAACAATCACAAAGTTTTAGGGTGAGTTAGCAAAGAAAAAAAAGTTCCCATGAAATAGTTTACATAATAATGATGATAATTAAAAAACACAGTTATTAGATACCTACTCCAAGGCAGGTGCAGAGCTGGTGATCAAACCTATGTGTCAGATTTTGCAGTTCTAAAATATGACATTGTACTACTTGGGTTTGAGTCCTGGTCCTACCACTTACCTGTTCTCTGACCTTGACCAAGTTACTTAACCTTTCTGGGCTTTAGTTTCCTCACCTGGAGAGTGGAACCAATTAATACGTACTCTACTGAGTGCTGGCTAAATCCAAGATGTAATATGTAGTATTTAGCACAGTGCTTGACATGTTACACATAGTCGACTAATACTGGCAATTCATTTCTTTTTTTTTTATTGTGGTAAAAAATATATATCATAAAATTTACCATGCTAACTATTTTTAAGTATGCAGTTCAGTGGCTTTAAGTACAGTCCCATTGTTGTGCAACTATCTCCAAAACTTTTCATCTTTCCAAAGTGAAACTCTGTGCTCATTAAACAGTAACTTCCATTCCCTCCTCCCCTAAGTTCCTGGTAACCACTTTACTTTGTTTCTATGAATTTGACTATTCCAGGTACTTTATAGAAATAAAACCATACAGTATTTGTCCCATTTTGACATTTTTTTCTTACAAGTAGGAGTGCATCTGTTGGGTTGCATGGCCTTCAGCATCTCTTTCACACCATCCTGCCTCTAAAAAGAATCTTTAGCAAAAATCTTAGTTCTCCAGGGCTTTCTAAGAATGACCTACCTCATTCACCAAATTCTTCTGCAAGAAAAGAGCTAAAGATTTATGCAGACACGATGTCGGTCACAGTCATGTGATATCTGATCCAACGGATTGGTCTAACACACTACTCTAACTTTTAGAATAAAGACCAGAACTCTACCTAACTCATGCCAGCTCTACCTAACCAAATTGGAATAAAACCCAGGCCATCTAAATCTTTGGATAAGCCATTTTTTTTAGGTATGTCTTCTAGATCATTGAATATTTAGATGCATAAGTGTCAACATTTTAATTTTAAACATTTAAAAAGGAAATCTTTCTTAAATAAACTATATACTTCCCTGAATTTTTTACCAGAGTATAATTAACAGTTTAAGCTTTACTTCATGACTTGGGATCATTACTGCTAACATCAATTATCATACATGCATCAATACAACGATGGCCTTAGGATCTGCTTAAGTCTTCTGGATCTTAATCTATACTCTACACATCCTCAGAGCACTATGCTTTTTGATCTTCTGTTTATAGTAATTAACAGATTTTTTCCCTACTTAATTCTTTGTTATAACGTCTCTAACTAACTCTTCCCTCAAATATTAGTATCATTGCCAAAAGTAAATTGAAGTTACTAGAGGCCTGAAGTTCATACTATTAAGCAGGGAAATGGGAGGAGCTCTTTAAAAAAATATATCCAAAATTACAAATACAAAATATCAAATGAGATACCACATGGGAGAGTGGGAGTACTCCTGGAAGATATTCCCACTCTGGGTTAGCTAGCAGTGATTCAACAATACACAGACCAGTCTACAAAATATACAAATACATCCTAATGAACCCTAACCCATTTCCCTTAGCAGAAGCTCAACAACGCCTGCACAGCCACGCTAATGCTGTCTAATAGGCGGTAAAGTGTGCTGGAGGGCAAGTCAGCATGGCAACAGGCCACCCCAAGCAACTGTGACTAAAATATCCAATCTTTGCAAATTTTACAAAACCTTCTGACCTGGTGAATACATTACTGGGGTCACTTATTTATTTTATTCTCTGGGATATGATTCATTACCATCATTATTTTATTGCTCAGATTGTCCCAGTTTTCATCAGGTAAAGCCCTTTCAAGCTGGTTCTTGTATCCTTTCAACATATCCCTTCAGTGTTTGAGTAATTCCTTCATTTCTGGCCCCATAAGATGTCCCAGACGAATCTTATGTTTCCCCTGGCTTAATCTTGGAGTCAACCAATTCTACGAGGAACACTGGCTTTTTTTTCTTTGGAGGATGGTATTTACAAAATAGTTACACAAGTGCAAGTTGTTTTCATTGCCACAGGGACGTAATGTATAGGAAATACGAATGAGGAAATGTGTGCATATACACTACATGCGCATATACAATCTATTTACTTCTCTATCTCATCCATATATACTACAAATCATGAATTTATGCTGATACTTCCTATTCCAACACTGCAGCATTCATTCCAACTTCCACCTTCCTGATTTATAACTTCTTTCTCCTACTGAAATGTGGCTGCCATTATTCACAAAGTATTTACTTATTCATTTAATCCTAGTAGACACACAAAGTAGTTTCAGAATTCCTGGTGAGAAGCACATTTACCAACTAGATAGCAATATTTGTATACAGTTCTTTTTGTCTTTAGTATCAGAGTATATAGGCAAAATACTATTTTCTGAAGTCACTTAGGTTAGTTTTTCTCTTACTGTTGTGTTCTATTTGAGCTTCCCCCAACATCCTGGTTGAAGTTAATTAATTACTGGGGGAGAGATATATGAAATATTCCCATAGTTCTAAAAGTCAGAGCAATACAAGAAAGTAATTCCAAGAAGTGCTGCTCATACTTTGTCCCTAGTACTTTTTTTTCCTAATCCCCATTCTTTCCACCTTGTTTTCATCCACCTCCTTTAGGTAACCAATTTATTTCCTTCTGAATGAGATTAGTTATTATTCCTTTTATTCTTTCTGTATTACCTGTGTATAAATGAGCAGATACATGTATATGGCCTTAATATTCCTTTTTTTTGTTTTTTTCTTACATGAAGACTAGGACTATAGATAGTCTGTGCACTTTGGTTTTTTTCACTTAATATATCCTGGAATCTTCCTATCATTTCATAGGACTTCTCTTTATTCCTTTTCATAGCTACATGGTACTTTATCAATGGGGAACCATAGTTTGTTCAATTATTTTACTATATATAGTCATTTAGATTGTTTCTAATATTGTTCAATTGCAAATAATGCTTCACTAAACAAACTTGTACACATGTATTTTCATATCATTGGAGGTGTATTTTGGTTAGATTTCTAAAAGTAAAATATCTGGGTCAAACAGTTAATGTATTTGCAGTTTTGCTAGATAGTGCCAAATTTCACTCTAGAAACTAGGATGTACCAGTTTGATTTTCTATTAACAATGTATGGGGAAGCCCGGATGGCTTAGCACTCGCTTTGCAGTCCTGGGGTCTGAGGATTGAATCCCGGCCCCGGCCCCGGCCATGCGGACCCATATGCTGAACTGGGGTGTGCTTCCCATGTGGGAGGCCCCCAGTTCAGTTCTCACCGAGAAGAGCTTTCCAAGTGGGAGGCTCCTGGTTTGGTCCCCAGCTCACAGCAGCATGCCTCCCATGAGGGAGGCCCCCTGCCTGGTTCCTGCCCTTGTGGCCCCACCCACCTGTGTGGAGCAAAACCATGTCGAAAACTGATGACTTACAGCTATGGAGACTGCTCTGGACCCTACCCCTTCTGTGTGTGTGTGTGTGTGTGTGTCTCTCTCTGTGTCAAAAACAATAAAAATAAATCTTTAAAAATAAAAAACAACGTATTTAAATGCCTATTTCCCCACAGCTTTGCCAACAAAATATGTTATCAAATTTATTGATTTTAGCTAATCCAATATGCAATAAACGGTATCTCAGTGTTGCTCACTGGGCCAGCAGAATCCAGTTTCTCCCAGGGACTGTCTGAGTCCTTCCCTAATCCAGCAGTTTAGTTAGTGCCCAGACCAGCCTCAGTGATCTGAGTAGTCAAGGCTATGGTTATTTTTAGATTTCCTGTGTCAATAAAAACTGTTTTTGCAGATGCTTAAGATCAAGCCCTGTGCTTGGTGTGGAAATCATGAAGTTAACGATTAACACGGGCCCTGGGTGTCTTTAAGTTTGAGTTTCAGTCTTTAGTCCTCATGTGTCATACTGGAAATGGTCATTCAACCCGTCATTTGCAAAGGTCAAAGCAGGGGAATGACCTCATGACTGATGATTTTGTGTTCCAGATTGTTGTGAATTCCTCTACCTTTCTGTTTGCAAACGGAAAAGGGAATTTTCCTGAGTTTCATTTGAGTTAGTCACAATTAGCAGCTGTTCAGAAAAAAAAAAATCAATCTTATAAGTCACAAAGTTCGTTGAACTACCTGGGGATCCCCACCTCAGGCATCATCTATGGGCATGTGGTCAGGACAGAAGGGGGCTGAGCTTCATCCTTTGAGGTCAAAACTTCACCCAAGGCAGCATGTCTTTTCAAAACTAGATCAGTAAGAACTGGATCAATCTGAATAATAGTGCCACTATCGTATCTTAATTTCAATATTTTCTGCTATATTCTATCTTCTTTTGATTCTCTAAAGCAAAATAATTGTCGCGGTGTTTTTAATTAGCACCATTATCAAAATAAACAAGAATACAACTTACTCGTACTTCACTAATAGTATCCAGGCTGGAAGAGGATTAATGCAGTACAAGTCTTATGCCAATTGCGTAGCTTAATGGCACCCTCATACAATGCATTGAAAAGGCAGTTTCTTCTCGCCAAGAGCTCCAACCTGACACCTAAAAATCACTCTACTTGTTTATGAGCTCTATTTTTTAATTAAGATAATATTAAAGAAAATTAATCTATTCTCTCTTTTTAAAAAATTATTTTATTGATTTTTGACAGACAGAAACAGACAGAGAGAGACAGAGAGAACGGGGAGGGCCCAGAGCAGTCTTCATAGTTGACATTAGTTTTCCATATAGTTTCACTCCACAGGGCACAGGGCTGCACAGGGCAGGAACTGGGCCAGAAGCCTCCCACATAGGTTCTGGCAAGAACTGAACTGGGGGCACACCCCAGTTCAGCATGTGGGTCCACATGGGCCGGGGCCAGGATTCAATCCTTGGTCCCCAGGGCTTCAAAGCGAGCGCTTAACCCACTGAGCCATCCCAGCTTTCCCTGAAAATTAATCTATTCTCAAGGTCTCCTTTACCCTAACCTGATTGGTAGATCATAAATATACCAATAATTCA
>PVKE010028096.1:0-21161 GCA_004027555.1 Craseonycteris thonglongyai | reverse complement strand
TTATTTCTATTTTACTTTTTGACAGATAGAGAGAGAGACAGAGACAGAGACAGTTAGAGAACCGAACTGTGGGAACTCCCCAGTTCAGCACGTGGGTCCTGCCTGGGCCGGAGCCGGGATTCGATCCTCGGTCCTCATGGCCTCAAAGCGAGCGCTCAACCCGCTGAGCCGTCCCGGCTTTCCCTCAGTGGCCTTTTTGACCTTTAAGTAATTCTTAACATCTGGTCATCATTGTTGTTAAAATGTTCTATTAAGTTCTCAGAGTGGAAAAATTTTAGACAAAAAAATATGACTAATAAAAATGGAATATTTCATTGAATTGATTTTTTTTCAGTATAGCTGTACAGCAAATTATTCTTTAAGCGTTTCAGCATTAAGCTACTCACATGTATAAATATTGAGCATTTTCATCTCTCAAAACAATCTTTTAATTTTTCAGTTCCTAACCTTTGACATTATAGTTAAACTTTCTGTATAATCTTTCCCCAAAGATTATACTTACTCTTCTGGTACACAATTTTATGACCTCTGTTTCTATTCTTCACAGTGAAAATGGATGGAAACACAAAATTTCTTGTCCTAGTATATATGAGGCAAATTACCATTCTTTATTAGTACAAACTAAACAGAAAAATTCAAAATACAGAACTTTAAATCTGGTCAATAAGTGATGTGAAGCTGACTTTTCCATTAGGCTCATGTTAGACCCTTGTAAGGTATGCTTTATGGTGTGCAAACTATATATAAACTTATAAGTGGTTAGTGTGGTACAAGGAAGGGATATGGACATTAGGTATGCAGGCTAGGTAATCACACAACACTTTACAAAGGAGGTACAGTTGATCTGATGCTCATTCCATGAGTGGGACTTAACCCACTGAAGCAGGGTGCATAGTCAGTAAAGATGAGGTAATGGGATGCCTGTTCAAAGGCACAGAGTTTTAGGAAAGTATAAGGAACTGTAGGTAGTTTTGTAAAGCACCACAAAACGAATTCACTGAAAGAAGACAAATGTCTTTGAGGGAGGAATAATAGTATAAACCAAATAGTCCTATAATTGAACTAGATTAAAATTTCTGGCATCCCTTTGCATTTATATGCTTGTTAAGAGCATATAATGAATGCTTAAATCCTTTTTTTTTTTAAGATTTATTTTATTGTTTCAGAGGAGAGTGAGAGAGAAAGGGGGAGGGTCCAGAGCAGTCTCCATAGTTGTACATCATTAGTTGTGACATGGTTTCATTCCACACAGGTGGATGTGGGGCTACAAAAGGTGGGAACCGAACTAGGGACCTCCCACATAGGAGGCAAGAACCTTCGCTGCCATCCCGGCGGTTACCAGTTGCCCCACAGTTCTAATGCTTAAATTTTGATTTTGATTATCTTAATGAATGGGGGAAACTTTTGTATTTCTTCAGATGCCAAAAGTTCAGTATAAATCAAACTGTAAACCATCCACATTTGCATATCCTGCCCCTCTGGAAGTACCAAAAGAAAAAGAGAAGGAAAAGGTAGGTTCTTTGTTCTATGAAACAGCATTTATACTATTTTTAAGATTTATTTTATTGTTCTAGAGAAGGTGAGAGAGAGAGAAGTGGGGAGGGCTCAGAGCAGTCCCTATAGTTGTACATCATTTGTTGCAACAGTTTCATTCCACACAGTTGGATGTGGGGCCGCACAGGACAGGAACCAAACCAGGGGCCTCCCACGTGGGAGCAAGAACCTTCACTGCCGAGCCATCTTGGCAGTTACCAGTTGGCTGCAGTTTAGCACATGGGGTTTGCACGGCCAGCTGAGATTCAATCCCCAGACCTTGTGATTGCAAGGCAAGAGCTCAACTTGTTGAGCTATCCTGGCAGCCCCATTTATACTTTTATATAGGAACTACTTATTGTTTTACTTGGGTTTGTTTTACATATTTTTAAATTTTAAATTAGATATTTTTAAAGTAATATTCCTTGTGGTAAAATTTAATATTACATGAGAAAAAAGTAAAAGGCCTTTTTCTCTCCTGGTTGTTCAAGTTCCACATTACAGGAACCACAACTTATGAATCTTCCAAATGTTCTTTCTGCCCCTGTCAATACTTTTTATACCACAAACAGAATTATTCTCCAAATACTACTCTGCATCTTATTATTTTCACTTTAATAGTTTATCTTTAAAACTTTCAGTGTATATGGATCTTTATTATTTTCCAAAGCTGCAGAGCAATCCCTTTATGTATATATCATTTCTCTTACCAGTTCCTTATCTGATGGGTATTTAAGGTTATTTCTAATTTGTCACTGTTACAAATGAAACTGGAGTTTTTATACATATATAGTTGTGCACTTGTGCAAGTATATGTGTAGGTTATGATCTTAGATATAGAATTGCTTGATCAAGAGTTATGCACATTATTTTCATAGATATTAACTAAATTTCCCTTCAAAGTGGTTATAACCAATTTGTACTATCAGTGGTATATAAGGACACTCATTGATATGTATTTAATCAAACTGTGGTGAATTAGAGAGCTGCACTTGCACCTGGAGTTTTCTTAGTAAAATTACCCTTCATGATATCTCCTTATGTTTAGGAAAATGGTTCTCTCTCTCAAGATTGTGTTCTATATTAGCCAGTTGACATCATCTTTTTTCATCCAGCTGGTTTCAAACCCTCCCTTTTGTGCCTGAAATAAAGTCAGTTTATACCAATACTGTCTAGCCCTGAAGTCCCTGTTTCACCTTTGATTTCAGTGAGGCCCATATAGGAGGATAATTCCAGGCTAATTACTTGCCTACTGTGTATTACCAGTGTAGGGCATCTAGTCCAGTGAGAGTATCTTCATGACCAGGTGTGGAAGAAATTTGTATGGTTTTCAGTGCTTTCCCTGTAAAGTAAAAAAAGGGTGTAGTGCCCAAATCTCTATCTCAGAAGTTCACGATAGCAAATCCACATTCAATGTAAGCTTTAGATAAAAAAGAGAGTTATATTGGACACAAGCCTCTAGGAACTAAATTTTCACCTGATGACCATAGTTGTAAATTATGTGGATAAATATCCTGCTTGCTTTTGCCACTTATTCCTCAAATATTTAGTTCTTTATGTTACTCATTACCAGGAAATAGAATAGCAATGTGGGACTAAGTTCTCCTTGGGCCTGTACGTTTGTAGGTATGTAGATAAGGGATTACAGTTTACCCTGTTCACTTCCTTTAGGTTTCCACGGCTGTATTATCCATTACTGCCAAGGCTAAAAAGAAAGAAAAAGAAAAAGAGAAGAAAGAGGAGGAGAAAATGGAAGTGGTAGGTATAACTTGGAGGTCACTTGGGTTGAATTATCTGTCTCTGCCATGGTCTTAAGTCAAGCTTGTCCAGTCCGCGACCCAGGACAGCTTTGAATGTGGCCCAACACAAATTTGTAAACTTTCTTTAAAACATTATGAGATTTTTTTGCAATTTTTTTAGCTCACTAGCTATCATTAGTGTTAGTATATTTTATGTGTGACCCAAGATAATAATTCTTCCAGTGTGTCCCAGGGAAGCCAAAAAATTGGATACCCCTTGTCTAGGTTTTTCCTTAATTGAACATTATACCTTGCTCTTGGCTTCCTTTAAATAATTATCCTGTTCAAAGCATAGAGACTCATATAATTTTAATGGGAAGAATAGAACATTTTATGGTATAAATCAGGAAAGAGTTCTTGGAGGAAATGACAACTAAAACGGGTCACTTGCTTAAAGACCCTTTTTACCTGATCTGTGCTGGTAGGAAAACTTTCCCATCCTTTTAAAACAAGTTAAATACCATTCTCACTCCCAAACGGAGTTGTCCTCTCCCTCCTCTGAGTCTGATATTACTTTAGTTGTACCTCCATTATATCTATGTATCTTTTATATCTAATAGTTTCTCAATAAATTTATCAAATGTTATTCAGTGGTGTGGAGTAGAAGTGAACCTTTATTGAACTGTTTTTTAATATTTTATAGGATGAGGCAGAAAAAAAGGAAGAAAAAGAGAAAAAAAAAGAACCTGAGCCAAACTTCCAGTTATTGGATAACCCAGCCCGAGTTATGCCTGCCCAGCTTAAGGTTCTGACCATGCCAGAGACCTGTAGATACCAGCCTTTCAAACCAGTAAGTTACCTATGACTCTTAGCTATATCCCCTTGGGATATTAATCCATAGGGCAATCGACTATTGATAGGCAAGGTTAGATTTCCAAAGTATGGTGAAAGCTCTTTAGTACTGATAAATCTCTTGGCAAGAGAGAACATTCCTTCTATTCCATATAGATATGGGAGAGCTTTTCTTTGTGTAATCCTGAAAATATTCTTCATCTGCCAGAAGTTTACACTGTAGAAATTCATAATACAGCATAGTTATGACATAGATAATAGGGAAACAACAGAGAAAATCAACAAAACCAAAAGTTGGTTCTTTTTAAAAAGATTAACAAAATTGACAAACTTTTACCTAAATTGAGCAAGAAAAAATAAAGATGGAGGGGAGGAATGAATAGGTAAAGCACAGGATTTTTAGGGCAGTGAAACTACTCTTTATAATGCTACAATGATGGGTAAATGCCAATGTAAAGTTGTCCAAACTCATAGACTATATATACAGCACCAAGAATGAACCCTAATGTAAACTAGACTCAAGTGCTAATGATGTGTCAATGTAGGTTAATCAGTTAAAGCAAATGTACCACTCTGATAGCGGGTACTGATAATGTTAGAAGCTATGCATGAGTGGGTCCAGGGTTATATGGGAAATCCCTATTCTTCCCATTCAGTTTTGCTGTGAATCTAAAATTGCTCTAAAAAATAAATTTTATTTATTAAAAGAGACAAAAGACAAAAATAATTGTATTAGCCCTGACAAATTGCTTAATTTCTCCATGTTTCTGTTTCTTCATCTGTAAAATGAGGGTTAATAATAATATTGCTATTGTTATATCTATATTATTATAGATATTACCTATATCAGGCTTCTTGTAAAGATAAAATTAGCAATTCATATAAGCATCTAGAGTCATGTCTGGCACAGAATATACAATAAATGTTGGTTATTGTTATAATTATTCATATTATATATGGCAAATAAACCTATCTGTTTAATCAGAAAGGATGGGGCTTAAATTACTAAAATCAGGAAATAAGAGGGGCATTACTACTAACCTTACAGAAATAAAAAGGATTTTAAGAGAATACTATGAATTACTATATGCCAACAAATTAATTTACATCAAATGAACTAATTCCTAGAAAGACACAAACTATTATAACTGACTCAAGAAGAAATCGAAAATCTTATTAGACCTTTAACAAGTAAACAGATCTAAGTAATCAGATAACTACCAAAAAAAGAAAAACAAAAAACACAGGGCCAGATGGTTTCACTGGTTAATCCTTTAAAATATTGAAAGAAAAATTAACATCAATCCTTTTCAAAATCTTCTAAAAAATGAAAGAGGAAGGTATACTGCCTGATTCATTCTGAGGCCAGTATTGTCCTGATATTAAAACCAGGCAAAGATCTCACAAGAAAAGAAAACTTCAGAATACCGTATTTTCCAGCGTATAAGACGACCGGGCGTATAAGACGACCCCCTAATTTTACATATAGGTTTAGGCCTATATTTACTGTATAAGACTACCCCCCACTTCCGAGGCTGTAGTCTTATACAGCGAATATAGACCTAAACCTATGTTTTAACTGTAAAATTAGGGGGTCATCTTATACGCCCAGTCGTCTTATACGCCGGAAAATACGGTAATAATCAATTATCATGGATTGGAAGGTTTAATATTATTAAGATAGCAGTACTCTCCAATTTGATCTACAGATTCAACACAGTCATTATGACAATCCCAGCTGACTTATAGAAAGCTGATCCTCAAATTCATATAGAAATGCCGAGGACCCAGAATAACTGAAACAATCTTGAAAACAAAGAAAAAAGCTGGAAGAATTACACTTTCCAATTTCAAAATTTAAGCAAAGCTACAATAATCAAGACTGTGTGGTATTAGTATAAAGATGCACATATAGAACAGTGGAATTAAATTGAGAGTCTTAAAATAAAACCACACATTTATAGTCAGTTGATTTTTTGACAAGGATGCTAAGACCATTCACTGAGGAAGGAATAGTTTTTAAAAAAAATAATGCTGGGACAACTGGATCTTCACCTACAAAAGGATTAAGTTGGATCTACTTCATATCATATATAAAGATTAACTGAAAATGGATCAAAGACAAATTTGAGAGCTAAAACTATAAAACCCTTAGAAGAAAACATATATATAAACATTTGTGACCTTGAATTAGGCAATGTTTTCTTATCTATGGAACCCTAAGGCACAAGCAACCAAAAAAAAATTGACTTTATCAAATTAAAAACTACTGTTGCAAAAGACACACACTACTAGCAAGAAAGGGAAAAAATAATCCACAGAGTAGGAGGAAATATTTTCAAATATATTTGATAAGAGATTTGAATCCTTTAAAAACTCTTATAACTCAACAATAAGATGACAACCTGTTTTTTTGTTTTTTGTTTTTTTAATTAAATTTATTGGGGTGATATTGGTTGATAACAATTACATTTTTTCTAGGTGTACAACTCTACAATGTCTATGTATTGCATTATGTGCTCATCACCCAAAATCAGCTCTTTCCACACCATATATTTGATGACAACCTGTTTTAAAATGGGCAAAGGATTTTGGTAGACATTTCTCCAGAGAAGATATGCAAGTAGTCAGTAAGCACATGAAAAGATGTTCCATATCATTAGTCATCATGGAAATGTAAATCAAAACCACAAGGAGATACTACATTATACCCACTAGGATGGCTATAATGAAAAAGACAGACAATGGATTGTAGATTAAAGTTAGCAAGGATGTGGGAAAATTGGAACCTTCATATAGTGCTGGTGGAAATGTAAACTGTTTTAGACTCTGTGGAAGCCAGTTGGCAATTCCTCAGAAAGTTAAATGTAGACTTATCATATGACCCAGCAGTTCCACCCAAGAGAATGAAAACTGTGTTACACAAACACTTGTACACTAAAGTTTATACCAGCTTTATACATGATAGCTAAGAGGTAGAAACAACTCAAATGTCCATCAACTGGTGAATAGATAATGTAATGTGTGCAGTGGAATATTTAGCCAAAAAAGGAAATGAAGGACTAATCCATTCTCCATGTGTGAACGTTGACAACATCATGTTAAGTGAAAAAATCCAGACACAATAGTCCATATATTGTATGATTCCATTTCTATGCAATGTCCAGAATAGGCAAATCCATAGAGACAGAAGTTAGGTAGTGATTGCCATGGCTGGGAGTAGGGGAAAATGGAGAGTGACTGCTAATGGGTACAGAGTTTCTTTTAGATTGATGAATGTGTTTGTGAATTAGGTAGTGGAGGTGGTTGCACAACTTTGTAATATACTAAAAACTACTGAATTGTATACTTCAAAAGAATTTGTTGTGTGAATTATATCTCAGTAAAAGAAAGAAAAGGTAAAGACCAGACTGCCTCTGTATATATGCCGTGGAAAAAAGGGTACCCCTCACTCGTTCCCATACCTTCCTCAGACACTGCATTTGAGAAAGGCAACTGTAGTTTTGAAAATGGATAGCATTCCTACTCTGCTTCCTGTCCATCTTAAAAGATGTCTTAAAGAGAGTGTGGAGTGCTTGGCAACAGAATGCCCCATTGCTGTGTTTTAAGTTACCACTAACCTTCTCAGAAAACACACTGTCATATATCTTATTCTGTTTAGAGAGTATGAACTTTCTCCTTAAAATATAAGGCATTAATAAAGTCTAAACCATGTAGCTATAGAAAGCTCTTTCCATATGTTGATTATGTTGCAGGATTTGAGTTGTATTATTTCATTCCACTTAAGTATGAGATAGTAGTTATAATCTGGAGCCATGTTTCCTAAATGTAGGAAGTTCTTTTGTGAACATGGGTACCGGTATGTTCTTCTATTTAGTAGAAGATTCATTTTCACTTGGTCCTTTAGAAGGTTCAAGTAAACTTTTGGGCCATAGAACATTAGGACAGTGGCCGTGTACTCTGTTTTGGGGTGACTGTTGGTAGTAAAGGCAGGGTCCAGTCATACAATGGCTCCTCTTTAAGAAAAGCAGATTTTTAAGGGAAAGAGTTCTAGATTAATGTGTATGGATACATCAGTGTGGAGAGAAGGAAAGTAATTTAGAAATACATGAAGGCACACCAGTTTTATAGTGTGGCAGGGCAGAGTTTTGATGCGTAAAAAATCAGATTAGGTCGAACTGCAGAGATACTTATACATATGTAAATCATTTAACTAATGTTCTTGGGCTTCTTTCCTTCCCAGTAATGGGAAGATAGAAATACGTAGAAATATGTTTTTTCCAGATGTTCCCTGCCACTGTTGGCTAATTTAATTACAAAGCACAGCTTTCCATTTCCTTTGACACAGGCAAGCAAATAGAATAACATTAGCACACCAGAGATGGGTGAAGAGTTTGGTGTTTGCTAAAAATTAACAGAATTTACTTTCTGCTAATATGTTTGGGAGAGTGCTTAATAGAATTGCTATTTCTTTATTGTCTTACATCACACAGATTTGTAGATTAAAGTGAAGAACACTCAGATGTCTGTTGTATTTACTGTATTTTTCCATGTATAAGACGATACTTCTGTCTAAAATTATTAGACCAAAAATTGGGGGTCGTCTTGTACATGGGAGCATCTTATACACAGAAGAATACAGTATGTTTGTTGTTCTGTCATCTGAAATTGCTGGAGAATGGGCTTTTCTTTTGTGTCCAGAATGATGATTTTCTCACAAATAATGAAGTACCTATTACACTAGTGCACTTCTCATACTTCAATGTGCATACAAATCACCTGGTTAGAGATCTTGTTAAAATGCAGATTCTGTAGATTTAGTGTAAGGCCATGTTTTCTGCTTTTCTAACAAGCTCCCAGGTGCTAATGATGCTACTGGTCCAGGACCACACATTGAGTCGCCAGGTGTGGTACTATTAATAGGATATGGTTAGAGTATCGAATTTAGACAGTCAGACTGAGGCTAGTACTGGGAAATACTTTCCTGAAATTGAATGCATCATCCAAATAGAGCAGCAATACCTCTTCTGCCATCCAGAGCCACTGGGTTAATTTTGTAAATACTTCTTATAGATAACACTTAGCTTTATTCTTTATCATGTATGCTGACATTGCTCTTCTCATTCAGGCCTCAGACTAACCTGAAAGAATAGAACAGGAAGATCTTAGCCCCTCCTTCCAGTTGAACATTCTGGTTAAGTCACCAGTGTAGCAGCACACAGGCATGAATGCCCAAGGTTCCCTGACTCTTACCTAGGAAAGTGAAGTTCTAACCCAGTGCTTTGCTTCCAAAGCATTTAGGTGGTCTTAAGGGACCATTTAACAGTATGCACTGTGGATTCTGGAGCAGTTTGGAATGTAGTGGAGCTTGTGCCTCTTTATTCCCTGCTCTGTGTTGACAGCTCTCCATTGGTGGCATCATCATTCTGAAGGACACCAGTGAAGACATTGAAGAGCTGGTGGAACCTGTGGCAGCCCATGGTCCTAAAATCGAGGAGGAAGAACAAGAGCCAGAACCCCCAGAACCATTTGAGTATATTGATGATTAAGGACCACAGAGGTGTGTGTGCAACAAATGTTTTACACAGTTATTTTGTGCAAGGACACTGTCTCACTTTTTCTTTTCCTTCTGTGCTTAATTCCTGTTTACTCAAACAGTATAAAACTTCTCCCCTTTTTGGCCTCTTCCAACTCTTCTTTCTTTCTTCATTGGCTCTCTACCTATAGTGTACTACCAGTGCTATTCAAAGTGTCTGGTCTGCAAGGTGTTTCTATATGTCTGTGAGGAGGTGGAGAGCTTACTTCAGAATATGAATCTGCTCAATGCTGCTTCTATTAAAAAACCTTGCTACCCCCTCACAAAAGAAGTCAGCTAAACTGACAGTTGGCTCAGCAATGAAATTGATATACATTTTGATGTGAACTTCTTGTTGTGGATCAGTTACAGTTTGTGGACCAGCACTGATCATAGATTACACTTTGAACAGCACAGGTCTAGACTTCTCACTGACTCTTCTCTCTTCCTTTCCTTTGGCAATACCTTTGGCACTTAAAGCCATAACATTCATTTATTCAGTGAAGCTATTGAATATCTAAGGTACTTTGGGGTTACTTAAATGATAACACCGTTATTATACCAGCGTTCTAACAATGTTGAAAGAGGATCTTTGGATGCAGAAGATTGGAATGTAATTTCATGAAATTGTCATTCTTATTTCCCCCATTGTTTGAGTGGTCATCACATACTTGAAGAGGCTTATAAATGTGTAATCAAGGTTCTCTAGTTGTACCCAGTATAAATACATTGTCAGATGAATAAGAATTTATTCAATTCTAAAGAAAATAAGAACAGTATCATTTATTGCATTACAACAGAATAAAAAATACATTTAATTGTCAGGTTGCAAATTTAGCACTGAGTGTCATACACTGACTAGCAATTAATGAAAGCTTTTACAGAAATGTCAGATATATATTAAGGCAGAAACTCTCCCACTAGTAGGAAAATAAATTCAAGCCTTGAAAGACAGTTTGGACCTTAGAGAGAGGGAGATTTTATACTACCTTCACTGCTATCTAAACTTGCTCTTAAAAATTCTCTTTTAGCCCTAATGGTTTCCTAAGCTTTACCCAGCAGCACATGACTGTTCCAGAACTGACTCACGTCAGCCCCCTTCAGCCTTTCACAGTATCTTACTGAAAACCCCCTGATTACATCTTTAAAGGCAGTTAACTACAATATGGCTTAGAATTTTTTATTGGAAATTGGATCCTAATTAATTTTCAAAGAGAGAAAATATTCAGTCCAATAGAAGTTTGAAACCTGTCATCTGTCTTAGCACGAACTGGCATATTGGGACTGCATAGGCAGGGTTAGGAGGCTAGTTTTAGACTTCAACAGCTAGTAATTAAAAAAAAAAAAAAAGAATGATTTTAAAATAAAAAATAACCCTGTCTTCCCCTTTCTTCCCCCTTCCTACTTTCCTTTTTCCCCTTCCCCCTTCTCCCTTCCCCAGGATCTCATTGCTCATCTGCAGAAGACTGTCCAGGCTTGTATTGCAAATGCCTGTGAGGAAATTCATGTTGAGGCCTGCTGTTCACTGCATGTACCATTGCATCTGCGCTGACTGGTTGGAGAGAAGATGTATGACTATTTAGTGTGCTCTTTCACAGAACCTCGTTTTCAAATAAATATATTAAAATCTCCAGATGGACAAGAACTTTTTGTTTGTTTGTTTTCAGCCTGGATTTTAAATAAATGAATCTAATACCCTTTTTTTCCCACCATGAAATGCCTAAAACCCAAAGAGCTAAATCCTTGATTGCTAGGATGAGTATGCATGACTTTCATATTGATGATAAAGTTAAACTATTTTATAGATTGTTTGAAAAATAATGGGAGAAAATAAGAAAGAAAAATCTATGGTTCATCATTTCAAGAATCCATTTTTGTTAATGGTATCAAGGGTGTGGGGTGCCATTACTTATTGAAGAAGTCCCTCCCTTTAATGATCCATGGGAAATGTAGTCTGTTTGGTTAGTTCAAAAGTATTTTTAAATAAGCTTTGCTTATTTCTTGCTTTGACCTTGTTAAGGACAATAGATATAAATTATTTCGTTTTATTTAGCCACAGAATTTGATAATGCACCTTTTATTTCCGTTCTCCTTTTCAACCTTTTTTTCATAGTTTTTTTTAATTGAGGTGTAATTTAACTATAAAAATGCAGAAATTTGACATGTATACAGTTTGATGAGTTTTGACAACTACAAGTTTAATTTCTATATTATCAGACCTTAGATGCTGAGCTTTTGAAATAAGCAGGCTGGGTCATTCTGACAACCAACCCTTTTCATGTTCTTGGCATATGAAATGGATCTCTCTGATTTACTGGGGTGTGGCAGTAAGAACTAGATTTGGGGGTTTGTGGTGGTCTTGTGTCTTGGTGGTCTTCATTCGTGTAAACAAAGAAGTAGGTAGTTTCTAACATTTATACATGAGTGGGTCTTTGCTCCAACCTTGACTCTTTCATACTTACCATAGTTTAGGATATAGCCTGAGTCTGGGGAGGTAGGGGACACTATTCTTAGAGAAAACAAACTCCTGGATAGATCAGCCCTAGTACATTTGTTTACCACAACTTTGTTATTAGATCCGGGTCTAAAGGTTACTGATCCCAAAGGATGGCTCTACTCATTGGTTAATTTCATTGTAGCCCCCTCTGTAAATTCCTTGTTTCCTCAATATCAGATGATTCTGTAAAAGAGATTATCTCATTTCCTAGACTCTCATTAGCTATATCCTTCCTGTTCAAGCTCTTAGCATTGCTTGCATTTCAGAGTTATCTCTAGCATTTCCCTTAATATATGAAATGTTTAAAAGACAAGTCTCCCAATGATGTCATTGACCAAAATTGAGTAGTCTGGGAGAGGTGGTACATTCACTGGCCTTGGGCCACAGTTGTTAAATTTCTTCCAAAATAAGAGACTGAACTTAAGGGAGCAGTCAGCACTAGTTAATTCCTCATAGGCAGTGCAATTTAGAATTTATGTCTTGGTTTTAAATCCTGAGGTTGCAGCTTTAAAAATTACAAGCTATAAAATAAAATGGCCACTTGGATCAGATTATGATGAGGCTATCTGTTTTTCTGATGTGTGCGTGTTTTTTTTTTTTGTTATTTTCTAGGATATGCGTAGCACTGAGATAACCAAGGAGCAAAAATAAAGAAAGAAAACAGTGAAATAAAGTCATGTATAAAAAAGGATAGGAGCTAGAATTGACACATTCCACTAGCAGCAGCAGAAGGGAGATGGGCAGCAATTACACCCAGGTGATATCATTGTGGGATGCAAATTGATTGATTTATTGGACTGGATTTAATCCTGGAATCCAATCTTAACCCTACCCAACTGCAGAAGGTCCTCTTTCCTTGGCATTCATGGCAAGTCTTTTCCTCCTATCTCTAGCCTCCTCTTCACTTAACAGTGAATAAATATTTGAGCGTTTCTTTGTGGAGGGATTCTTGGCCTGTTTGGCAGGTTCCATGCCCTCTGCTTTTTAACTCTAGCCTCAGAATTTGGTCTTCAGTCTGCCCACTCCTGCAGTCTGTGCTGATGACTCCCAGTCACCTCTCTCCCATTCCTTTTTATCTGAGCTCCTGGCATGCATATCCAGCCATTCATTAGGCATCCCCCTTTGGGCTGCCTCACAGGCACTTAAAACAGTATATGTAAAGCACATCCAGTCTCCTCTATTTCTCCTTTGGGCTAATGACACCCACTCTATTGGGTGATCCACACTAAAAACCTAGGCTTCACCTTTGACTCAGTGTTCAGCTTCTCAAATACCTGTCTGGTTCATCCACGCTCTTTCACTATTCACGCATTGCCCCTAGTTCACTTAATTGCCGTACCTACCTCTAGAGTTGACCAACTTTATTCTCCGAAATTGATGTTTGAAAGATGCAAATTAGGGGAAGCTGGGATGGCTCAGGGGACCAAGGATCATATCCTGGCCACGGCCCATGCGGACCCACATGCTGAACTGAGGTGTGCCCCCAGTTCTGTTCTTTAAAGATTTATTTTTATTATATTGACAGAGATACAGAGACAAAGAGAAGGGGGAGGGCCCCAGTCTCCATAGTTGCACATCATTGGTTTTTCCACATAGTTTCACTCCACAGGTGAGTGCGGGGCTGCACAGGGCAGGAACTGGGCTGGGGTCTTACCTCGGTGAGAACTGAACTGGAGGTACTCCCCAGTTCAGCATATGGCCCGGGGCCGGGATTTGATCCTCAGTCCCCGGGGCTGCAAAGTGAGCGCTTAACCCACTGAGCCATCCCGGCTTCCCCCAGTTCAGTTCTTTCCGGGGCCTATGTGGGAGGCTCTGGCCCAGTTCCTGCCCTGTGCAGCCCTGCACCCACCTATGGAGTAAAACTACCGTATTTTTCGCTCCAAAAGACGCACCTGACCTGCCTGGACCCGCTCTCCTTCCATGCAGTCCCTGCTTTCTGATCTGGCTGCAGGCTTCCCCACGGCATCATTAAGGTCCCCAACGTGCACTCTTCTTTGCAGTATTCACTCCATAAGACGCACACACTTTTCCCTTCACTTTTTTGGGGGGAAAACGTGCGTCTTATGGACCAAAAAATACGGTATATGGAAAATTAATATCAACTATGGAGACTGCTCTGGGCCCTCCCCCTTCTCTGTCTCTCTCAGTCTCTGTTTCTGTCAAAAATCAATAAAATCTTTAAAAAAAAAAAATGCAAATTGTATTAGTCCCTTGCTTAAAATCTCCCAGTGGTTCTTTGTTGAATAATGCCCAAATACTTGACTGTGTACAAAGCTATTAGAAGGCGTTAGCTGCTGCTGAGTTCTACAGCTTCCCATCTCTTCACTCTACTCTCAGCTCACGTTCAGAACCACTTTTACTCCAAAGATTCAGCCTTCCTGTCACCTGGCCTTTTTACACACATCATTCCCTCTGCCTGAAATACCCTTCCTCCTCTCTTCCACCTTCTAGGTCTTTAGGTCTCAGATGTATGGAGGCTTTCCCAGCACCCAGTATTGCCCACTGTTGTTCCTATCACTATGTTATCATCTGTTGCCAAGTTGTCTTGCCTATCTTCCCCCCATGTTAGTTTTGTTCAGCATTATAACACATAACATAATTGCGTATTCATTGACTACCTGTATTGTCAAGAATGGTGAGAGCCACAAGCAAGCTCTAAGACGGGTGTCAAACTGGCGGCCCGCGGGCCGAGGTAATTTTTTGTGGCCCACGATGCTCTGAAATAAAATGAAAATAGAAAAAATTGTTATGAAGAAAATAGTGCTTAGGGGAGATTGAGGCAATACCGTACACACAATTCCCTCATTAACCCGTTAACTACTGAGGACAAGTATACACGTGGCCCAGTGCCTTTCCTGGGGGCCTGTGGGCATGTATAAACGTGCTGACTCAGTTCCGGCGATGTTTGTAAATGTGATGTGGCCCATGTGAATCTTGCCTGTTGCACCAAATAGCCCGTGTTTTAATTGAGTTTGACACCCCTGCTCTGAGAGAACAATTGGGACACAATCCAGAGCACATAAGGGGCTAATTAGTTCATCTGCCTTGGAGCTGCTTCCCCAGGGGCTAAGTGTGTCTTCCTGTTCTGCAGTGACTCAACACTTCTGCTAAAGAATTTTTCAGTTAGCCTTAATCTTGGAGAATTCTGGGTTTTCTTTGTGTGGGGAGGCAAGATCAAGTCTCTGAAATCTGTAACTAGCATGAAATGAGTTTAGGCAAAGAAGCTCTTGTGGCTTTGTCCCAGAACCCTGCCCAACCTCCTTCACCGTAAATGAGACAACACTTAACACTCACCACAGAAAATACCTTAGAAGGTGCTCAACTTGATTGTCTCTGGAGCTCAAGTTCTTTTCTACTTTCTCATTCTTTACAATTAAAAGCTTTGGTGCCCTTTCAAGCCAAACTACATAATGGGAAGATCATGGGTTTTAGTTTAGATCCTTAGTGGTTTCCTCATTCATACAGAGGAAATAATGTTCACCTCAAGGTTGTTGAGGGGATTAATGATAATGGCTAATTATTACATGATTGCTGTGTCCTGCACACTGCTAAGAATCACATGTATTGATATAATCATTCCTCACAACTACCCTATGAGGTAGTTGCTATTATCTTGAATAATCTATGTTATATTAACCTAGCACTTTACATAGGCATTCACTAAATTTTAGTTGAATCAGAATTGTATGGCCTAACCCCTCATTTTCCACACAAGGACACTCATCAGAGTAAAGTGACCTGTTCAGCATCAAGAGCCATTTTATACAGTTGAGTTTTCAGTTCATCCTTTCAATCAGCTGAACTCTGGCCTATTTTCTGGGCTTGTTTGACCCAAACGGGCAGCACACGGATAGCAAATAGCCATTTCTTTGCCTCTCCTATATCTACACTCGACTCCAACTTTGTGTCTTTCTCCACACTCCTAAGCCAGGACTCCTTTCAGACAGAAATTGTCAACATCTGGGTGTGTGCAAACAACCATAGCCTCTACAGCACAGCCCACTGTCAATGGGCACTTACTTCCCATCTGTTTGCTGGGATCTGCACAGTTTCTTTGGTGTGCGCTATAGTGTTTTCCAAATCAGTGAGTTATTTATAATAAAATTGCATCTGGGAGGTAATTACCTTCAAAGATCTTGGGCATTACATTGAGCTGGGACTTGGCAAAGAGCTGGACAGAGGGAAAGAGTTTCACATCAAGTCATTCCCATGACCTGGTGTGACCAGTGTCTGACTCTAGTGTCATGGTCTCCTCTCAGAAGCCCTGATTCATGTTCTAAAGATTTAAGAGGTCCATAAACAGCCAAGTTTTTAAACCTCTCTGCTTCTGTTGGGTATGAACTAGCCTCTCCAAAATAAGAGTGGGCGACGGGTCCCTAAGCAAGTTCCTTCCTTTGTTCCTGCATGAGAAGCCTGCTGGGAGTATTCACTTACACCTCATGCCAGCACCATGATCAGTCTCCGAGCAGCTCTTAGGCAACATGTGACACATGGTTGGCAAAGTGATTTGTTGTTCTCCACTGGTTTCCTGTGTGCATAGGATTCTCGTTTCCCAGCCAGTCTATAAATAATAAGCCTCAAAGTATCCCCCCAAAGTCCCTGTCACAGTGTTTGATAAATAACACCTATTGATTTCGGGTTAATTAATTGCTTTAGCTGGGAGAGTCTGATGATGCCCTTGATCCAGACTTCTTTTTCTCCATGGCACTTACCATGTTTGTTTATTGTCAGTCTCCCCCTATTAACATAGAAACTTCATGGGGAGAGAAGGTGTGAGAGAGAAGGGGGGAGGGCCCACAGCAGTCTCCCTAGTTGTACATCATTAGTTGTGACATGGTTTCATTCCACACAGGTGGATGTGGGGCCTCACGGGGCAGGAACCAAACCAGGGGCCTCCCATGTGGGAGGCGAGAACCTTCACCACCAAGCCATCCCAGTGGCCACCAGTTGTGCTGCAGTTCAGCATATGGGGTTGCACAGGCTGGAGCCAGGAATCAAACCCTGGACCTCGCCACTGCAAGGCAAGCTCTCAAATGCTAAGCTATCCTGGCATCCCCCAGGGGTTTGTTTTTGATGTCTGCTGATTCCTAGTGCCTAGAGCAATTCTTGGCTCATTGTAGATACTAACTGAATGTAAGGATAAACAGATGGACAGACAGATGGAAGGATGGACAGATGATAGTCAACATGTATTTAGCTCCCGTGTGCTAGGCCCTATGTTTGCCGTTTTTAATCCTCACATTCTGTTGTGAGGTAAATACCCCCATTGTATAGAAAATGAGGCTTAGAAAGGATAAGGGCACAGGTCAGTCTACAAAACCTGTTTATTTTGTTTTTGCTTTTCCTTGGATTTTAGCCACTATTGGAATTGATTCAGCAGCTCTGGAGTCCCAACTCAGAAGTGCAGCAAGTTTAGCCGGCACTCGATTCTGATACAGATGTCCCAAGACCACACTGGGGAACACTGTCCTACACAGAGCCATCTCCAAAAGACCTGAGTCCCCTGGCTGTTTAGATGGGGTGTGGGTACAGGGATACAGAGGACCCCAGAGCCCCTCCAACAGAATAGCCATCAGCAAAAGCCCTCCCTTAGATGAAGGCTGTCTCACAACCAATGTCTCTACCTGGAGACAGAATCTATTACCCAAAGGAGAGGTCCTCAGAAATGAAATTGATGTCAGGTGTGAGTGTCCTGCCGTGGCCGTTTGGACAGGTCCCTCTGTAGTACTCACGTGTGGCACCAGGCCTGCTGTCTGGCTTTCCTAGCTCCAGGCTCTCACACGCTCTCCATGGCAATTGCTATTCACCATCAGAAAGGACCTTGGCTGTGTCTAACTCTGGCAGCAGCCCATTTTATGAGATGCTTCTTGCTCTTTCCCAGGGCCTTGTGGTAGGCACACTGAGGAGCTGAGAGGTTAGGAGAGCCAGCAGGGGGAGCCATGATGCACCCCTCACCCTGGGGGGTACCCCGCCCTGACCTCCACCCTAAGACTCTGCGGCCTGCAGTGATCCCGGGAAGCAGATAAGCACCGCATCACCGGAGCAGACAGCCTGTGAGTAGATGCCACCCAATCTGTCCTGGATCTCCAGGCCCACGATGGCCTGAATGGGGGTGCCTCCGCTTTTCCACTTCTAGTGCTTTAAGGCAGGGGTCCCCAATACCTGGGGTATAGACCAGTACCGGTCCATGGCCTGTTAGGAACCAGGCTGCACAGCAGACGAAGAGGGAAGCTTCATCTGTAGTTACAACCACTTCCCACATTGCTTGCGTTTACTGCCTGAGCTCTGCCTCCTGTCAGGTCAGTGGCAGCATTAGATTAGTTGCATAATTATTTCATTATATAATATATTACAGTGTAATAATAATAGAAATAAAGTTCACAATAAATATAATGAATGCCCTTGAATTATCCTGAAACCCCCCCCCCCCCCCCACCCCTGTTCCATGGAAAAATTATCTTCCACGAAACCAGTGCCTGGTGCCAGAAAGGTTGGGGACCACTGCTCTAAGGGGAACTGTGTTAAGTCAGCTTACACCTCAGCCAGCATCCAGGGGAGGGGGAGAGGGCCACGCTACAGGTCAAACAAGGACAGCAAAGCCAGATTTCCCGTCAGCAGGCAAAGCCCCACTGCAGCCAACATAGCAGAGGCACAGGAAAAAAATAATTTCATTTTTCTTAAAACAATTTGATCAGCATACATGTATAACTTAGTCTTCATGGGAGAAATGAACAAGTTGTTAGACTTCCTTACATTTACTTTGTGGATTAGAGATGTCTTTATTTTTAATGCAAGGCAAGGAGTCTTTAAAGGTTGTACCCCAACCCCAGACAGGACACATAATCTGTGCTCAGTCCCTCAACATTCTCAACCCGCTGGTTCTAGGCAGAGTCCTGCTCTGGCAGTGGAGCTGCCACGAATGGGGAGTGTGGAAAAGCACTGCATCAGAGGGGAAAGCCAGCGTGACCAACCCAACGGGGATGTTAGATCTGCGGGTGACTGGCTTCAGCTCACACTTCTATATGCCCCATTAGAGAAAATCTGAGAAGCTCGTTCACTCACTTATTTGCCCATTCTCTAGTGAATGTCTGTAAGGGTTGTAGGCCAAACACCATGTGCATTTCTGTTGGTAACTGATGTCAGTGCCTTCATTTCTTCCTGAGGAAACAGGTGACCTCCCCGCTTAGCCCAGATGCGAGTTAGTCCACTCCACCCACAGGCCAGGGGGAAGAGTACAGGGCCCACAGCAGCCAATCCAAGCCAACTGGACCCAATTCTGGGACATCTAGTCTCACTTCCGGGAACCACTCTGTCTTCACACTGACGTGGTCTCAAGTTGAGCCTTCCACCACGGGGAGCTGGAATATGGCTGCAACCCAGAGGAACAGGGGCTAAGAGGCAGATACAGCGGTACCTCTGCCTCCAGACGGTGAAGCTCCACGCGCGGTAAGTCATTTTCTTTGCTTAAACAGAACACAGGCCACTTGGAGCTGATTTTGGCAGCGAGTACCCAAAGAGTACTTCACGAGGAGCCACTGAGGAGAGGTGTTAGGGGCTGCATTGTGTCCCTCAAAACTTTTATTTTTATTTTTTAAAGATTTATTATATTGTCTTACAGAAGGTGAGAGAGAGAAGGAGAGAAGGGGGGAGGGCCCAGAGCAGTCTCCACAGTTGTACATCATTAGTTGTGACATGGTTTCATTCCGCACAGGTGGATGTGGGGCTGCACTGGGTGGGAACCGAACTGGGAACTGAACCTTCACCACAGGGCTCAGTGGTTACCAGCTGAGCCACAGTTCATCATGTGGGTTTGCACGGGCCGGGCCAGGATTCGATCCTGGGACCTTGCAGTTGCAAGGCAAGCACTTAACCTGTTGAGCTATCCCGGCATCCCCCCTCAAAATTCTTATGTTGAAGTTCTAACCTCCAGTATCTCAGAATGCAGACTATATGGAGAACAAAAGGCCTTTTAAGAGGGAGTTAAGTTACAATGAAGTCATATGAATGGGCCCTAATCTGATATGACCAGTGTCCTTACCACAAGAGGAGATGAAGGCACAGACAACACACAGACCAAGGGACAACCATGTGAGGACACAGCGAGAAGGCAGCTGTGAGCAAGTCCACTGCGCCTACACCTTGGACTTCCAGCCTCTAGAACCATCATAAAGTAAATTTCTGTTGTTTAAGCAACAAGGTCTGGTATTTTATTATTTGTTTGCTATATAATAACTTTATTATTATATAGCAAACAAATACAGGGGATTTGTGAGGGGACAGATGAGGTGCTTGAAAGGGGGGCATGAGAGGGGGCATGACAGAGGGTGAGGAAATCATCACCATCATCTACCAAGGAAATGGGGCTTGAGCTAAGGAAGAGGCAGAAGCAATAAAGTGAAGAACATAAATTCGAGAGCAATTTGGGGCCAAATTGACACAACTTGGTTACTAAGGATGTCTAAACGAGGGGATGGGTAGCAGGCTTCTTGCTTCTGATGGAACCGTGTCCACCATGGAAAGGAGTGAAGTCAGAGGCACCGAGTGCTGACCGTGGGCTGTACCTGTGTTTGCCTCCCATGCCTCTTCCCACCCAGGGGCATTAGCTTGTGGGGCTAAACCTGGTCAGTCCAGGTTCATAGTCACCCCCACTCCCGCAGCCCATCAGTGGTTCTCAGGCTGGGGGCAGCCATCTCTGGGAGGGAGGCATTTCACACACTTGGTGGGGTGTTTTGGGATTTCCACAATGATTGAAGAATCCAACTGGGATTCTTTTTTTTTTTTTTTTTTTTAATTTATTGTTAAATTTGATGAGGTTACATTGGTTGGTAACAATTAGACAGTTTACAGATGTACAAGTCCACCTCACATCATTCATGCATCGTATTATGTGCCCATCACTCAGTATCAGTTCCCCTTCCATCACCTTATATCTAGTGCCCACTCCCACCTCCCCCCACAACTGTCC
>PVKE010028095.1:0-21159 GCA_004027555.1 Craseonycteris thonglongyai | reverse complement strand
AGTTAGATTTTTATAACTAAATATTAAGAGAAATAACCTTAATGGTATGGCTACAAAGCATAATGGTGAACTTTGAGAACAACACAGATTAATACCATTTATAAGACTACTCGCATCATAAAATTGGTTTGCGCTACCTCTTGTCATTTTGGTAATGTGAAAAATTTAAGACAATTGCCTGTGGAGACAATGCAGAGGATGAGCATGAACAAAATGCTAGCGAGAGCTTCAAATACAGCAGGGGAGAGGTTTCAGATACAGGTACTCGAAGGAATTGGGAGAAAGGCAGCCATGTATGGTGCAGACTGTAGAGACAAAGCTAATGGAAATGCTAAGATCATGGCCACAGTCAGAAAGATAGATCAGGGGGAAGCTGGGATGACTCAGCAGGTTGAGTGCTTGCCTTGCAGCCTCAGGGTCTGGGGATTGAGTCCCAGGCCTGGACCCCAACCCGTGAGGACCCATATGCTGAACTGGGGCACACTTCCCATGTGAGAGGAACCTGGTTCAATGTCTGCTCTTCATGCTCGTGCCCACCTGTGTGGAATAAAACCATGTTGAAAGAGATGCTGTACAGCTATGGAGACTGCTCTAGTCCCTCCCCCTTCTCTCTCTCTCTTTTTGTAAAACAATAAAAAAGGAAAGAAAAAGAAAGATGGATCGGGAAGAGTTCCCAGAAGTTATCATAGTGAACTAAGGTGTGAGTCAGTAATACAGTGGCCAGCCTTCCTTGTTAGAGTGCTTTTAGTTCAGATTACAGAACTCTTTGTCTGCGATATCACACTAGCTCTTTACAATAATGGGAAACACATTTTCCTAGGTCTCTGGGAAACAACTGGAGCTTTGAGTTTCAATTGTTGAAACGATGGGAAGGAGAGAGGCAGCCAGGTTATGATACAGCTGCAGGCTGGCAAAACAATCCCATTCACCGTGACATTATTGCTCAACAGCTCCATACAAAATCTAGTTAATGATATTTATAACTACCTGTCCCTTTAAATCTAAGGTGTCATTTATTGTAAGTTGTTTCCTGATTTATAAACCATTTTACAACTATAATTATAAAGTACCAACAATTGTAAGATGCACCCTGATGGATTTCAAAAATAAGTTGTAGGACAACACGCTTTTTAGAGGTGACGGAATATTCTAGTAATAATAACAAAACCACATGAACTAAATAATAAACATAGGTACATGCTAAACATTTTTCATATTTTTTTCCTATTAATGCTTGTAACAGTTCATGAAGGACTTTCTATTATAATTCTCATTGTATGGACACAGCAACTGAGGTTAAAGAGATTATGCCACCTGTTCAAGTTCAGATGGCTAGTAATTGCAGACAAGATTCTATCCTTTGTCTTTCTAACTCCAAAACCTGAACACTTAACCACTAAGCTCTATGGCTTTTCACAGATGTGGGACAAGATATAGTTTAATTAACTCTTACAAAAAAACAAGTTAAGACAAACTAGAACTTCAGACCTAAAATTAAAACAGAATGGAGAAAAGCTGCAGGCAAGTGGGATCATTTTTACATTTTCACCCATCAGAGGGCAGTGTAAGGACTATGTAATCGTTACATAAAAGGCAGCATGCTCTGTATACCCAGACATTTTCACGTAGACATTTCAGCCCTTCCTTTTATGTAATCCAGTGGTGCTCAAACTTAAGCATTGGAATTGCTGCATATACAGTCCAAAATATTCTGAACCTTTGGGATTTTAAAACAAATGTTTTGTCTTTAGCTAATGTCGATGCACAAAAGAATTTAGAATTTCATAACCCTTAAGCTAGATAGATACTACTGCTTCCACATGAAAGAACCTAGCAGATGATACTCTTCAGTATTTGGTGATGATCCATCCTACCGCTAGCAATTTAAGCATTAACATTTTAAATGTATCTAAAGAGATTATGTCACCTGTTCAAGTTCAGGTTTATCCATTCACCAAAGTTTGATAAATCATCCCTCATATCACATACTATTATATCTGCATACAATGTTGGGGATGTTGACATAAAACTTTATAGTTCCTGGTTACAAATTGTTTCTGCTCTACAAGAAATGAAGAATCAAATAAATGGCCATGACTGAGGTATGCTCAGGATAAGTTGGCAGCACAGGTAAGGGACACATATCCCACCTGGGTGATCAATGTAGCTTCCCTGCTAAACTCAGGCTCCTGCTACATATGTAAGAATGTGTAAGAGTTAGACCAGATAGATGATGAGAAATGGCTTGCAAGTAAGAGGGGTAAAGCAAGTCAAAGGCAAGGAGACAAGGACATTCAGGAGCAAAGACATTCAGAACCAGGTATTCACATTACTCGGCAGCTTCTGTTTCTCACTAAATGGCATATCATGTACATTCTTATAGATCAGTGATAACATACCTAACACACACTTTTTAATAGCTACGTAGTAATCCCAAGACAAGAAGCACATTTTTTTAATGCAACTGTTTCTGCAGTAATGGACATTTACACTTTTTCCAGGGTTTTGCTACTACAATGGTGCTATAAACAAACATTTTTTTCGTCTAATGATATTTCATTTTTAGAAGTGCCAGACTGCTCTTTCAATTTATCTTCTTACCTAGCAGTGCAGGTTCCCAACCTTATTAAATTTGCTAATTTTATGAGCACAATTATAATAGCTCTTCATTGTGGATGTAATATCCTTACCACAGACGAGGTTAAAAATGTTTCCTATCTTGTGACTAACTAGTTCATATTCACTGGGTATGTCTCCATTGTATTTTTCTTGTTATTTTTAGAGGTTCTTTTGAATACTTAGATTAATCATTTTTCTTTCAAACTATACACACTTTCCTATTTTTTGTCTTTTGAATTTTTTATGATGACTTTAACTTTGCTGACTTTTTTAAGGATGTATTTTATTATAACATTATTTTAATAAATGCAAATGCATTTTTCTTTGCTTATATAAATTTTTCAGTTTCTGATCATCCCTTAGAAGGCTCCCATGCACTAACACTATACCAATATTAAAATTTTTTCTAGTTTTTTTTTTTTTTACTATTTCTAAAATTTAGATCTGTAGTTTATGTTAAAGCTATGTATCATTTTAGGATTCCTTTATCTTTTAAGATTTACTTTACTGTTTTGGACAGAGAGAGACAGAGAGAGTCAGAGAGAAGAGGGAGGGTCCAGAGCAGTCTCCATAGTTGTATGTCATCAACCTTCATCATGGTTTTGTTCTACACAGCGGGGCAGGAGCACTGCAGGGCAGGAACTGGGGTGGGGGCGTCATGCATGAGAAGCACACTCCAGTTCAGCATATGGGTCCACACAGGCCCGGGACGGGATTTGATCCTCGGTCCCCTGGGCTGCAAAGCAAGCCCTTAACCTTTTGAGCCATCCCAGCTTCCCCTCCTTTATCTTTCAGATTAAAAAAAAAAAAAAAGATAGATAAGTGGTTTTGATATAAATAATAATTAAATATATATAATACTTTCTCATCAGTGCAGGTCAGCTGGGACTTGACCTTGTTCTCTTCTCAGGCCCAGGCTGATGGGTCAGCCACTCTGGAAAAATAGGAATGTAATTTGGGACCTCTTAATTTGGGTGGATGTGATAACAGGGAGTTGGGAGAGAGAGAATTAAGGTTGGAAGTGGAATGAATTTTACCCTGAAATCTGATTTGTATCAAATCTGATTCCTATTTCTTACGTGGATTTCCCCCCACTTTATTCCCAGCAGTAGTAAATTAAGTTTGACCCATTTTTGAAATGCTAGGCAGTGATTGGTAGACATAAAAGATCCCTCAAAACTTGGTTGGTGCAACCAGAGTTCCTTTGGCATCATGGTGGACACTTATGGTGGTGTTCCTTTATATTGATGCTAAAATTAGATCTTTGGCATGTTTGCTTATATACTGATCTGAGGACGCTAATTTATATTCAAAGGCTTGTTGTATAGTTGTAAAACTTTGTAAGTGGAATGAAAGTCTTTTCTTACTTAATTCAGCTTCAAAACCCATCACCTTTCAAATGCCAAAATGGTGCAGAATTCTAGTACTTTCCAGCTTTGCCTACCTCTACACCTGAACTGCTTTCAGCCAGCAGTTAAGCTGGTGCAGAAGGCTTATTTTGATAAGGCCGTTTCTGAAGACAGACAGAATTCAACACAAGAACATTATGGCCTTCCGCATTAATGTCAGATAAATGGTATTCTGCCAGGCATTACTGGGGGACTTCTGAAAGTCTGCTTTCTTTTAAATTGCATTGCATTATATTTTCTGAAGACTGCTTGGTCACTGTTTCAAATAGTTTAGAGTAAAAGCTTTTAAGAACAGTTTCTTTAGAAGCTGGGTTGACCTTTATTGAAAACAGTGGTTTATTCAAAGGATTCGTTCCTAGATACATGCTAGAGAATGATACTGGCCCAGCTTCTGAACAAGTTGACCAGGACCACCCCTGTGTGGGAGCTGTGAAGCTAGAAGATGATGTAAGAACAGCGAGCTCTTCTGTGTGCTGAAGAGGGTTTCAGAACCAGTAGTTGGAAGGTGCAGAAGATCTATCTTAACTCCTTTGTCACTTTGCTCTTTGCTGGGGATCTTAAATGGGTGTAGTCAAAAACTTGCTGTTAGTGGCTCAGGAATTATCTGGACCATCTAGGTTATCTTGAGTCTATGTTTCAGCTCGGAAGACAAGCAAGCCTGCTGCTGATTTTAGAAAAGTAGGCTCCAGGGCTACAAAGCCATTTCTATTTCTCATGCTCTGTAGCCCAAGCAAGAGAGAGGCAGACTGATTCAAGGGTGATAACAATTGACAACATTTATTTGTTAACTTAACTAAAATTTATTAAAATACACAGGACACTATAATAGGAACTGTGGGAAAAATCATTCAATTATCTAATATTGAGGGCGTACTTGAAAGTTGGAATGTGGTAAAAAAGGAATAATTAGAACACTACCAATTTTGAAAGAGAAAGAAATGCCAGGAGATTGGGAATTCTTAATGAAATACAGTCATTTGATATGAACTATGGCAGGTAGAAACGATTCCAAGGGTTCTAGTTGGAAATAGGAGGACTGGTATCTGCAACATGAGAGTAGAACATTCATTCTAGCTTTCACTCTAGTGAGCATCGGTTCCATTCAAAGCATCACGTTTCCTACTGGGAAACAAATTTGAAAAACATAAACTGTGCGGGAAGGAACTCCAGCAGGGAGATAAGATACAGTCATAAATAAACATGATGTAAGATAGAAAGTAATGTATCACACAGGAAGTATAGATCCTTGTTCTGGGAATTGTGTGGACACTTAGGAAGGTGATACTTGGCAGGACAGGAGGCTGGAGCAGGGATTTGGAGACCCTTACATGCATCTTACTACATTTTCATTATGCTATCTAATTTAATCTTTAAAGAACTGTGAGAGGGAGACAATATAAGGCAGGCTAAGATTCATCATTCCTATTTTATGGATGAGAAAACTCAGGTCAAGAGAAGATAAATGTTGTGATAATTTTTTGTTGTAGTTTTGCTTCAGTCCTCAATATACAGTTAACTTTTAAACAATGCAGGTTTGAACTGCATGTGTCGGCTTCCATGCAGTTTTTCTTTTCCAATGGACTGCAGTTCAGGTACCGGTAACCCACACAATTTAAATCCATGTTGTTCAAAGGTCAACCAATGATTGGGAATCTGTGTATGTGAAGAGCCAACTTAAGTTATATGAGGATTTTCAACTGTGGAGGTGGTACACACCCTTATTCTTGTGTTATTCGGGGGTCACCCTTAGTTTGATAAGAGTCTTCTTGGGAAAGAGAATTCATTCTAAGTTGAGTCCAAAAATTCGGTTGCTTTATTCTAACTAATCATGCCCATGATTGGACATTATGGGTGGTGCTTTTTTTTTTGTTAATCTTTATTAAACTTATCAGAGGATGACAATGGTTAGTCAATTTATAGGTTTGAAGTGTACATTTCTATATGTTATCGATACATTGCATTCTGTTCTCTACCCAGAGTCAGTTCTCTTTCTATAACCATCTATTTGTGCCCCCTTACCCTCTTCTACTACCACTCTCCCCATTCACTGTCTGGTAACTACTAAACTGTTGTCTGTCTATGAGTGTCTGTACGTTGGTAACCTGTATACTGACATCATCTGAAGCTCAGTTTCCCCATGTGTCAAGTGAGTGGGGAGAGGGTAATAAAACCTGCCTTACTTGAAAAATTTAAATAAGAAAGCTTTTTAAAAATGATAAGTCACCACACAAGGCGAGGTGTTAAGTTTTGCATGGTGAACATTCAGTCCCATGTCACTAGCATGACATCACTTTTAAAATGTATTTTAGAGAGAGACACTTAAAATCTGAAATATTGAGACATATAAGGAATACGTCACCTCAGCAATATTTCACTCTCAGTACATTTTTCACATTCTACTTGGATCTAATATTTTCATTTAGCTTTGAAAGTCCAAAAAGATCAACTGTGCTGTAATTTTATAGAGCTGCCTTGTTCAGCCTCACAGACAGATAAACATCAGTGAAGAGTACCACTGTGACTACGCTGAGATAATTGAAGAGATCTTGACGGACTTCAGAATTGGTTTTACAGACATTGGTTTCACTTACAGTACTTTTGTACTTCTGACACTTTAAAACATGTGTTGATGTACTGCTAAACCATGAATAGAGACCAAAAACAAAAAAAAACACACACAAAAAACACAAAACAAACAAACAAACAAAACACCCCAGCAACAACAAAGAAACAGCACTTGCTAATCTCTGACACAGGTCTTAAAGTTACTTTACAACTTTTTTCTTACAGAGAATGTCTTAGCATTAAAATAATGAGAACTATTATTAGTTAGTTACTCTCTAGTCTAATTTTATAAAGGCCATATCTGGGCTGCAAATTTTCAGTCTATAATACAATAGATTAAAAATAAAGGACAAAGTATGAAGGTATAAATTTGCCTAGTAACACTAATTTTCTACACAAATATGACTTTTTGGTATAATGGAATATAATAGAGATGATAATTTTGGTTGTGGCATAAATTCACACCTAAAAGCTTTTATATTTAGCTGGACCTACTATAGTCCCTCCTTTCTTTTTTTCATCTTCTCTTTCTTCTTTAATACCTTTTCACTTAGGATATCTGCTATTTCAACTGGTATGGAGAGCTTTCTAAGTAAAAATAAATTTGTTTTGTGTTAAATTTTAGAAAGATGAACTGAACAAACTATGCCAGTTTTCATTAATCAGGAAAACCTTTCAGCATTATAATCTCTTCTAAGAAGAAAATATATTTCCAGTCATGTAAGTATTTTCTGATGTATAAATGTGCTCCTGAAAAGATACCTGAATAACCTCAGTCACATTTGCCATATTATAATATCAGGATCTTCTGTGAGAGGGCTTAAAAGACTTGATTATCAGAGATGGGATTTTTGTGATTAATGAGAGCTCCTAAAAATCAGTATCTTTGGCTTTTGTTTATTTATTAATTTTTAAAATTTATTTTCTTGCTTTTCACAGAGGCAGAAAGAGACCGAGAGAGACAGGGAGCAGGGGGGAGGGCCCAGAGCAGTCTCCAGAGTTATAAGTCATCATTTTTCAATATGTTCATTCCACACATGTGGGTGGGGGCCGCACAGGGCAGGAACTGGGTGGGGGGCCTCCCGCGTGGGAGGCACAACCCAGTTCAGCATATGGTTCTGCACAGGCTGGGGCCAGGACTCAATTCCCAGTCTCTGGGGCTGCAAAGCTAGTGCTCAACTCACTGAGCCATCCCGGCTTCCCTGGCTTTGGCTTTTAAAAAAGAGAGCTTGACAGCAATTTCTACGTCATTGTCAAGTTAAGAAAATATACCTGAATATAGGAAAATTTTTGGAGATTCACACAAAATGAGATCACAGGAGTGAAAATGAATGAATCTGATAATGGCCATGAAGTAACTTCACATAATGTATACAGTACCTAAAGCATGCTAGAGCCGACAAATATACTATGGATCTGATTGTATGGAGATACAATCTTGCCAGTAAGATACAGAGAAACCTTCTGCTCCAAAATTAGAATGAACATGTAGCCTGTATCAACTCAGGTGACAGAAGTTGGGAAAAGAACTGCACATTTGCCTTTGTTGTGGAAAGCCTGCTTAGTTACAAATGTACAAATGGAAGAATGAGTTGGTAGCATGGAGGATTTGTAAAAGGTATTTGAGAGGTGATTCTCACTTGTGGAGTTCTCTAGCTGTTCATAGATAATTAATATCCTATTGCTTTCACATTCGCATCCTTACATCTCTGCTCAATCCTGGAACAGGTAATAGACACACAATTCAAAAGTCTTTTAATGTTGTGGTAGATTTAAAAAGCACTTAGCCCATAAACTAGTATAGTGGGGAAATTATTGGCATTAAATTGTCTATGTTTCCTGATTTTTTTTCTCTTGTCTTTAAATGAAAGCAGGTAGCAAGAGTTCGCAATGTGTTGCTTTAGGGCTTTTGCTATGGCTGAGAGGTGAAGCATGTGAACAACAGGATTTATTGAGAAGACTATGACATGTCGCTGAAAGGGCAGGAAGCATCAAAGGACACTTGTGATGTGGGCAGATCTAAGAGAATAAAAAGTGACAGATTTCTCTGGGTCGATGGGTTTGTCTCCGAGGCATTACCCATCCCCAACACATATCTCAAGTTTAGACAGTGAGAATGGAAAGATTCAGAGGAGTGGCTTAGTGGCATACCTAAAGAAACTCAAACTTGGCACATCTCGGAACCTAAAGCCACAGACACTTGGGGCCCAGAAGGACCTTGCAGCCTGAGATAGTGGCTATCCTATCAGAAGCCAATGAGCAGTGATGGTCGTCTATTGCTGTACTTGATTTTCACAACCCTGTGGATTTATGACTTAACAAAGATCGTATGACTAGTTAAAGGTAAAGCAAAAGCAAGAACCCAGATGTCAATCTCCATTCATATTCTTTTCTGTTGTCAGACTCTAACCTCAATTTTTCAGTAGAGGAAAATTCTAAATACTAATTTCACACAGCTGCCAAAGAATTTACCTTTGGAGATTCAGCTGCTAAAGCTAGTTTTCACCAGTAGGAATCTGGTAGAATTAATATATTATTATGATTGATTTCTAAGAAACTCTGACAAATAAAAAGCTATATAAACAAAGGGCTTTCTTTAGTTTTTGGAAGCATTCCATTATCTATATTCAAAAAAAGTTGCTACTGGGATTCCTTTGTTTCAAGTGAATTGAGAATAGGATAAGAAGAAGTCTATGACATTAAAAAAAATATATATATCCATTGATAAGGCTTTATCAATTAAATAAAAGATTGCTTTTTAGGCTTTTATGAATAATAGCAATATAATAATCCAATTATTTCATGCTGATTAAGATTGTTATTAAGCTCTTAACATATTTAGATTACCAGAAAAAATAATAATTGCATAATTACCATGGTTTATTGAATACATTCATGCTTTTGCAGTTTTCCTCTAACCTGGGTCCTGTGTGTCCATTTTACTGAGGTATAATTCACATACAATAAAATTCACTAATCTTAATTGTGTTATGTGACGAGTTTTGACAAATGTATAGAGTCTTATAAGTACCACTGCAGTGATGATATAGAACATTTCTAACATGTGCAAAAATTCCCTCTTGTTCCTTTGTAGTCAATCTCTGTTTCTACCCATGGCTTTGTCAGCCATTGATTATTTTTCTTTTCTTTAATTTTAATTTTTTCTTGATAAGAACACTTAACATGAGATATACTTTCCACAGATTTTTGTGAACAATATAGTATTACAAAGTATAAGCACAATGCTATATAGCAGATTTCTTATTCATTTTGCATCTCTGAAACCTCATACCCATTATTAGCAACTCTCTGTTTCCCCTCCTTCCAGCAACCACTATTGTATACTCTGCTTTTGTGAGTTTGACTACTTTAGATATCTCACATAAATCTTGTAGTATTTTATTATTATGTGAAATCACTTAGAATAATGTCTTCAAGTTTCATTATGCTGTCATATATTGCAGGATTTCCTTTTTTATTAAGCCTGAATAATATTCTGTTGCATGTATATACCCCTTTTTCTTTATCTAGTCCTCTGTGGATGGGCATTTACATTGTTTCTACATCTTGGCTATTGTGACTAATGCTTCAGTGAACATGACAGTGTTAATATCTCTTAATATCATGACAGTGTTACAAATCTCAAAATTTATAATCAGTGGTTAAAGCATGATTTTCATGCTTTTAGATAAATACAGAGAACTGGGGTTTATGAATAATATGGTAGAAAATAATAAATATTAGAATAGAAAAAATAATATAGAGAACAAAAAAATTACATGATTATCTCAATAGATGCAAAAAATGTGTTTGATAAAATTCAACATGTTTTATGAAAAAACTTGCAACAAAGTAGATATAGAGAAAAATTTCTTCAATGTAATAAAGGCTATATGTGAAAAGCCCACAGCTAATATTACACTCTATGGGGAATAAACTGAAAGCCTTTTCTCTAAGATCAGGAACAATGCAAAGATGCCCATTGTTGCCACTTCTATTTTGTAGTACTGGAAGTAGTCCTAGCCAGAGCAATTAGGCAAGAAAAATAAATGAAAGGTATCCAAATTTGTGTGGAAGAAATAAAATTGTGCCTATTTGCAGGTGATGGGCTCTTATATAGAGGAAACCCTAAAGACTCCCTTTCCTCTAAAAAAAAAACCCAAAAAACAAAAAAACCAATAACAACAACAAAAAACAATTCGAAGTAATAAAAGAGTTCAGTAAAGTTGCAGGGTACAAAATCAACAGACAAAAATAATTTGCCTTCTATATCCTAACAATAAACACAGAAGATAAAGTGAAATATTAACATTCAAATTTCAAAATACAAAAATAAAAATAGAAGAAAAAAGAACAAAGATTAGACGAGACACAGACAATATAATTGCAAAGTATATTAAATGTAAATTGTCTAAATATATTAAATAAAATTTAGGTAGTGTGAAAATAGTTATTAATAACAAGAAACAAGTTTATAAAGTTCTTGAGAAACACTTTAGATTTAAAGACTGAAGAAGATTAAAGGCATATGATGGAACATTTACCTTTTATTATATAGATATATTATAAAAATAAACAACTTTGGAATGACTATATTAATATCAGATAAAATATTTCTGACAAGAAATATTTTCAAAATAAAGAAGGATATTAATGATGATAAGCATTATATATAGACTAAAACATCTCAAGTTACTTATAGACATTTGTAGGACTCTTTTAACAAGAGTAGATATATGCTCATTTAAAGCATAATAGAAATATTCACAAAGATTGACAATATTCTGGGTCATAAAGAAAAATCTCAAAATTTATAATCAGTGGTTAAAATACTACTTCTATTCAACACTACTGAAAGTCCCACACAGAGCAAGAGGTGAGGATAAAGCAGTAGAATAATAAAATAAAATAAAATATAAAATGAAATGTTAAAAAAAAAAATAGGGGAGGCCGGGATGGCTCAGTGGGTTGAGTGCTCACTTTGCAGCGCCGGGGACCGAGGATCAAATCCAGGCCCCGGCCCTGGCCCGTGCAGACCCATGTGCTGAACTGGGGAGTTCCCCCAGTTCAGTTCTCTCTCTGTCTCTGTATCTCTCTCTCTCTCTCTGTCAAAAACAAACAAACAAAAACAATTAAAAAAAAAAAAAAGAATCTATTCCTGGAGTAAAAATGTGGGTAATCTTAATAAATAAATAAATAAATAAATAAAATAAAATGAAGTAAATTGGAAAGGTAGAAGTAAAACTACATTTATCTGCATATGACATGATCATGTACCAAAAAAACCAAAAATGAATGAATCTATAAAGTTAAAAAAAAAAGTTTGCTTAGCAATATTATAAGGTATAAGACAATATAAAATTATATTTCTACATATGGTCAACAATTGTATTTTAAAAACATCATCTTAAGGCATTTAAAATGCTAAAAACAGGGGAAGCTGAGATGATTCAGTGGGTTAAGCACTCACTTTGCAGACCCGGGGACCGAGGATCGAACCCCAGCCCAGGCCCGTGTGGACCCCTATGCTGAACTGGGGAGTGCCCCCTGTTCAGTTCTCACCGGGGTGAGACCCTGGCTCAGTTCCCACCCTGTACAGCACCATGCCCACCTGTGGAATGAAACTATATGGAAAAAACAATGATGTGCAACTATGGAGACTGCTCTGGGCCCTCCCCCTTCTCTCTGTCTCTGTCTCTGTATCTCTCCCTCTCTCTCTCTCTCTCTCTCTCTCTCTCTCTCTCTCTCTCTCTCTGTGAAAAACAAAATAAATCTTAAAAAAAAAAGGCTAAAAACATGCAGGGATAACTTTACCAAAGACTTGGAAAACCTATATATTGGAAAGAATAAGATATTGCTCTGAAAAATGAAACAAACCAAAATAAATAGGGAGATACCATGTTCATGGATTAAAGAAGTCAATATTTTTAAAATAAAAACTCTCCTCAAAATGATCTATAAATTTAGTACCATTCCATTAAAAATCCATGCATATTTATCTGTAGAAATTGACAATCTAATTCTAAAATTTGTGTATAAATGCAACAAACTTATTGATAGACTAACAAGAAAACTTTTTAAAAATCAGGACAAAGTTGAGGGATTTGTACACACTATAAATTACATTAATGAAGAATATGTGATATTTGAATTAAAATATAGACATATAGGTCAATAGGACCAAGTAGAGAGTTCAGCAATAAACTTACACATGAATTGTGAATTAAATTTCTATATGTTAATATCATGCAACAGGAAAATATATGAAAAAAATGAGTCTTGATGCCGTCCTTGAATCATAATGAAAATTAAACTCAAATGTATCAAATATCAAAGCATAAAAGAAAAATTACAACAATTCTGGAATAAAACTCAGGAGAAATGTTTATCTTCTTGGGTAGGTAAAGATTTCTTAATGCACAAAAGTCATTAATCATAAAAGAAAAAAATGATAAAGTGGATTTTATTTAAGTTTAAATACTCTGGTTTTCAAAATTTCTCCCTAAGGAAATAAAAACACAAACCACATAGAAGAATAAAACATTTCTAATACATATACATAGAAGAACAACAATAAAGAAAGCTTATAAAGAACATTACAACTCAATAATTTTAAAAAAAATGACCCAATTTTAAATTACCAATTAAAAAAAAGTGGCAAACAAGTTTAGCATATACTTCACAAAAGAAGATATACATATGGCCACATGAAGAGTTTCTCCATATCAGTAGTCATCATGGAAGCAAATTAAAACTGCAATGAGACAGTAGTACCTCTCTACTAGAATGAATAAATCAAAATTTTCAAACAAATATCAAGTAGTCAGGATGTGGATCGACAGAACTACCACACTGTGCTGGTGAGTGTAAAATAAGCAACCACTTCCCTGTGGAAGCTTCATATAGAGGTAAATAGACACTTAACATAAGACTTAGCAATTCTACTCATAAGTATTTATGGAGTAATGAAAACATATCTCTACATGAATGTTCATAGAACCTTTACATAAAATAATAAACACTACAAATCTTTCAAGCGTCCTTTCACAACTAATGGATACACAAATTGTGGCATATGGAATGCTAAATGTCACATTTGACAAACTATTAAGAATTATATAGGCTTCAGCATCAATACTTTCTTTTTTGCATGTTTCTAGATGTAAGCACTGAGCATTGTATTCACTTGCATAAATCAATGGACAATGGAAGTTTTGTCAGGGCAACATTCTTGAATTATTGGGTCTCTCTATATGCCAGCAATTGCATTGTTAACTGTCAAATTTATTTTCAAAAATCTTATAGAAATAAAGAATGGGAAACCAACTGATTCATAAAATGATTTGTTGTTCAATAACTAGAGTCATTCACTCTTTAAATACTAAAACCAATATAGTTCTAGTTGTCCCTTTCTTTGGGGGGAATTTACCATGGCAAAATAACATCGTAGATTCTGCATCAATGAATTAAAAGTTTCTTTGTCAGTTACAAATGGGAAGGTAAAAAAATATAATGTGCATATAATATTTTCAGAAAGACCAGTTTTAGAAAAGAGTACAAACAAAAGTTGATGAGTTGTAAACTGATTTCCCTTAAAAAATTCACACTGCACAGTACCTTTTAGAATGATCTCCATTCTTACCTCTAGCAATCCCTTCTCCTGAGAGCAGCAGCCTAAGTGATATTTATGGCAATTAAAATAAAATCTAAAAAAGTTCTCCTTCTTTGCTATTCATTCAAAACACTCCTCTAGGTTGCTCACTGCAATTTGAATCAAGTGTGAGCTCTGCGATTCTGCGGCTAGTCTCTTCTTTATCATTTTGTCCTTACTCTCTTCTTTCCCACTTCCGGGTTCCAGTCATATACATTCTTCTATTTCTCAGACGCATCTAGTTCACACCTACCTCAGCCTTTGTTCCCTGGTTAATCAACCTATAGTGGTCCCTGTAGATACTTGTCTTATTGTTTTGTTTCACCTTCCCAAAATTTATCACTGTCTGCTATTACTTGTTTATATCTAATATACAGTACTTCACGATAGAAAAAAAACTTTAACTCTTTCTGCATTACCTAGAGAATGGTGCCTTGTAGGGTCTCAAAACATATTTTTCAAATGAGTTAATACGCCAATGAATTAATACCAAGTACTTTTTATAAGCATTCCTTTTTAGAAGACATTTTGTTATTGCTGAACAACAAAAATGCTCTATATTTCAATGTACATTTATTGTTTCTTAAAGCTACAGGATGCATGTGGTCTGTCTCTTGTTTGGCTGTACATCTCTAGGGAATCCTTGAGTGTGAGGCAGTAGAAATTTAGAAAAGGTAGAAATTTCAACACGTTCAGTTAATTGCACAGTGGTTTCCCTTAGGACATTTCCATCACTGTTCCTAGGTCTTATTCATATAAGAGCTTACCTAAGTGACGGTAACAGACAGTATTCATTTGAAAACTGTTACCACTAGACCCGTAACTTTATTGACTTTTACAGTGCTTTTACTTTTGAGGCATCAAAGTCAGAAACAAAATGAATATAATGCTAAATGACTGACTAAAGGGGATTATTTTCTCCAAAGAATTCTGAACAAATGTTGTGATTTGAAAAAAAGATAAGATTAAGTAGTACTGTAGTTACTGTTCTAATCTGAGAGTAGACTTTATTATTTTATAGTCATATTAAGGACAAAGTGATACAGTAATTACTGAAAATTGACTAAGAATAAAATGGTGGACAAGATGAGAAGATATGAATTGAGGGACTATTTCAAAGGATAAAGATCAGAATGAAAAAATTCAATCTCGATGGAGAAGGGAACAAAGCAAGGGTTAGGATATTGAATAATAATGGGACCAGAAAAAAATTATATCCAAAGAGAAAATGTTCTCTCTCGAGTTCCTGATAAGGTCATTACAAAATACAGTAGGATTATTCCATGAGAAAAATAGGTTAAATATCCAGATACATAAATATTGTGGGAGACCTGAATTCAGTACTAATTTCTTCTCTTGTTCCCTTTACACACTAATGTGAAATCCATTTGTACCCATTTCTAAGATTTCTTTACCTAGTGGTAAAAGCCAGTTGAAGTTCTACATACCTTTCAAAAATGAGACTTCCAAGAAATTAAAAGTGGTTTGTGATAAGGATAACCAAACAATAAAAAGATAAATTTTAAACAATGTTATTTAAAAAATAGCATCTATATTTAAATTAAGTGACTGAAGTGATATACAGCTTTACCTATGTAAGGAGATAAACCTCTTCCTATGGTTAATAAGAAATTCTTACAGCTATTTTCAGTGAGAGTAAAAGGTCTAGAAAAAATATATCTGTACATTTTATTGTTTGGTGAACTGAAAACAATGGTTTTGAAGAAAAAAGGAGGCTGTCTGTAATAATAGAAATAGAATGTTTGGTATATCAATTCACTTTCATATTTATGGTATGATAATGATAAAGGTCATTATAATTAGTAATGAAAATGCTAAAGTTTTCACATTTTTAGATTTTTTCAAAATTTGCATTCCTGTTTCTTTTGTGTTCTACGATGTCCCTCAATGGGATTATAAATGCCCAAGTAGACAGTTGTGGGGAAAAAAATGAAAGAAAAATTTGGTTTACAGTTGGAAAAATGAATTTTGAGCCTTTATTATATGTTAACCATGTGATATGATGTTATTTCATAATTATGAATATTCATTTTCTTGTGTGTAAAAAGGAGAGCCAAATGTAATTTCCTCACAGTATTACTAGAAGAATTAACTGAAAATATGACTAGAAGTCAATCATTAAAATATAAAGTGCAAAGCAAAAGAAAGTATATACTGTATGACTCCATTTCTATGAAGTTCAAGAAAGAGAAAACAAATGCATAGTGATAGAAATTTGAACACTGATTATGGGAGATTAGGTTACTGACTAGAGAGAAACACAGGGGACCTTCTAGGCTGATACATTACCAGACTTGACAATTAAGTTTATGAACTCATCCTAGAAAAATTGCTACATACCTCATTGCTGAATATCACTATGGCCACCCTCAAAGTACTCCCTTTGGAAAGCTGTACAACAATACCAGCACCTAGTCTACCCTTCAAAGCAATTTTGGAACTCTTTTTCTGGAATGGCCATCAGAGCCATCATTGTATTACCCTTGATATCCTGAATGTCATCAAAATGTCTTCCTTTCAATATTTCCTTTATTTTCAGGTAAAGAAAAAAGTCATTGGGGGCCAGGTCAGGTGAGGAGGGAGGGTGTTTCAGTACAGTGATTTGTTTTACTGGCTAAAAACTCCCTCACAGACAGTGGCATGTGAGTTGTGCCTTGTCGTGATGCAAAAGCCATGAGTTGTTGGCAAAAAGTTCAGGTCATTTTTATGACTTTTTCACACAGCCTTTCAGCACTTCCAAATAGTCATCTTGGTCAATTGTTTGCCCAGTTGGTACACATTCATCATGAATAATCCCTCTGATATCAAAAAAGGCAAGCAACATCATTTTGACTCAATTTGGACAGATGGAACTTTTTTGGTCATGGAGAATTGGCTGACTTCCATTGTGCACTTTGACAGTTTGTTTCAGGGTCATATGAGTCCACCCGTGTTTCAACACCAGTGATTCCACAACTTGAAACATCATCTTGCCTCTCCAAAAGGTCTTGGCAAAGTTTGACTCTTCTTTGCTTTTGTTCAGTGGTGAACTCCTTTGCTTTTTTGCACACACCTTTCTCATGCCAATATTTTCAGTGAAGATTTCCTAACTGTTACTCTGTCAATGTTTATTTGGTCTGTTATTCTTCTCACAGTCAATGATGATGTCAATGCACAATTTGATGAATTTTTGCAACGTTTTCATCAATTATGCTCATTATTTGCCACTCTGACCTTTCTTCATCAGTGACACTTTCTCTCCCCTAGAAAAATGTTTAATCCATTTGTACACCACCATTTTCTTCTGGCATTATCCCCATAAACTTAGAATAGCATGTTCCTGATTTCATTTCCACTCTTGTCAAGTTTAACAAAAAATTTAATGTGTTTTCATTGCTCTAATTCAAGCTCCAACATTATCATGATGGCACACAGAAACTTCAACAATAATGAATGTCACTCAGCAAGACACCTTCATATGTCCACATGAACACAAACAGCTATGAAACACTGATATACTAAGGTAATAAAACCTAAGCAAGTTGTTTATTCAGTACTGCCAACATAAGCACTTGGTGGAAAGTTCAAGAACTTAATTGTCAGACCTCATATTCTGTACTTCTATATAGGTGGTAGTTGAAAGATTATATACAATATAAAATGTCATAGGAATGTGCGCTTAAGATTTGTGCATTTGTGGTGAATGAAACTTTAATAAAATTAAAAGGAAGATATTACTGTGATACTTACTTATATTCCTAAGCATGGCCATGAGGGAGGTCATGACTTACTTCTTTTCTAATTTTGTATTCTTAAATCTGGCCACTCCATTCTCATTCTTCAATCAACTTTTTTCTAAAGATTTATTTATTGTTTTTGACAGAGAAAGACAGAGACAGAGAGAGAGACAGAAGGGGGAGAGACCAGAACAGCCTCCATAGTTGCACATTATCAGCTTTCAAAATAGTTTCATTCCACACAAATGGGCAGGGGCCATGCAGAGTAGGAACTGGGCTGGGGGCCTCCTACATGGGAGGCATACCCCCTCGAGCTGGGCACTGAATCAGGGGGTGAGAACCAAACTGGGGCCCTCCTGCATGGGAAGCACACCTCAGTTCAGCATATGGGTCCACACAGAATGGGGCTGGGATTCAATCCTCGGTCCCCTGGTATATGAAGTGAGTGCATAACCCACTGAGCCATCCTGGCTTCCCCTTCAATAAACTTTTAAAGCAATTATTACTTCCTGCCCACAACATGTGCCTTTTTGCAGTTGAAAATAAATTATAACAGAGTCAACTCTTTGCTTATGTTATATCCTATTCCAACCTTACCAAGCAACTCTAAATCAGAGCTCACATGTCACTTATTCAAAAAACCTTCCCAAAAATATTCATCACAGATAGAGTTAATCAGATAATCCTTTTTTTGCAGGACTAGCTTCTGGGCATGCAACTTGGGCAGTAGTTCATAGCTCCATACTTTTTTTTTAAGGATTTATTTTTAAATTGTTTTTGACAGAGACAGGGAGAGAAAGAGAAAAAGGGAAGGGACCAGAGCAGTCTCCATAGTTGTGCATCATCAGTTTTTGACATGGTTTTGCTCTAAAAAGGTGGGCAGGGTCGCACTGGGTGGGAACTGGGCTAGGGGCCTCCCACATGGGAAGCACAACCCCAGTTCAGCATGGGGGTCCACAAGGGCCTGGACTGGGATTTGATGCTCAGTCCTTGGGGGCTGCAAAGCGAGTGCTTAACCTGCTGAGCCATCCTGACTTCCCTCATAGCTCCCTACTTAGGAAGGACTTGTAATTGGTTAACACTACTATGGACTCACAGAAATTCTTAATTTTCCAACAAGAGTACCTGCATTTTCATTTTGTATTGGGTCTTAAAATTATGTATCAGATCTTGTTCTTTTGACCTTTTCCTATACCTGTGCCAGCATCTTTTTTGTTGAGATTTACTACTTATTTCTGACTCATTGACTTACCAAGAATCTCTATAATCATGACTATGACTTTGCTACTTGCATTTTAAGAATCTAGCATAATTCTTAGCATTTAATAGGTAGTGAATGAGTACTTGCTGATTGATAGGTTAACTAATTGACCCACTAATGGAATGAATTAACAAGAGTGAATTAATTCATGTTATTGAATAAGGGAGTAATACGGCAAACTAAGAAATGATAACAGAGTTGAATAGTAAAATGAAAACTGTAATTACTCATTCATCAGATCAGTAAATTCATTCAAAAAATATTAAGTGCCTCTGTCCAGAAGACCTGATTAATTGCCAATCACATCTATCACTTTCCCTCCATGATAGACTGACTTGAGTATCCTCCTCTCCATATGCCTGGGTAAAAACAACAGAGAACATGGCTTCTGAGCAGCACATCCCTGAAGACCATGCAGGAATGGAAGGTAACACTGGGCAGAATCAGTGAGTTTTAGACCTGCTGCTATGTTGTTTCCAAATTAACTTACTAAATTTCTTTTACACTCTACTCATGTGAAGTCCTCATAAAAATCAATCCTCAGCAACTTCCTTGGCCATTTACTCCTTGTCAATGGAGTGGGAAGAAGAGGACAGGAGAAAATGGCCAAGGAAGTGGTGATATTGGAGACTTTGCAAGATCCATGTTGTTTCAGAGGCAAACCTGTAAGCCAATTGTGAGAGATATCATGATTCTTATCATGTCCAAATTCCACCAGTGTTCTCACTGAGCCTTTCTCAGTGGCTTCTAGGTCTTTTAATAAACAGGCAATGTTGCTATCAAAGCTAAATTACCGCTCCCCAAACCTACATGCAATCTATCCCTGAAAGCAAGTTAGCATATTGTTATTTTCTCTAAGAATTTGATTGCAATCTAGGTCTTACCTACTGTCTTAAAATGATTTGTTTCCTTTTTTTTAGAAATGTTTAAATTGAAAAAATTGCACTCTTTGGCATTTCAAACTGTCCTACGCAAGCCGAGATTGTGTCCGAACCACCCACGGACTTAATTTCAGTGTGGTGTGTGACAAGGTGTACACTCTCCACAAACTGCTCTAAAGTTGTATTTCTTCATGAAAATAAAGGCATGATCAGCTCCATGTCATTTTCCCTCTGTGGAACTAAAGTCTTCCTTGTCATTTCCAGTGTTTTGATCCTGTAAATCTGGATTTCTTTTCTCTACTATTTTCAGAGGAAATTAGAGTCACGATTCACTGAGAGCAGTTTCTGGTTTCCTCCCCGCCCCCCGCACCCAACACATATCAGGAAAGTCATCGAAATAAGATGTAGGGTAATATAGAACTGGAACCCTTCTACTTGCAGAATCACTATTGAGTCTATCCAAAGACTTTTTCTTAACCTTTTGCACTAAGAAATACAGAATAAAAATTTGTTCTTAAAGTCAACTTAATCAGTTATGTAAACTATCAAATGCAAATATGCTTTAAAGGCTATGTGATGATGTAGATTGTGTTTAAATTTTTATAGCAATAATGTTTGGCAATGACTCTCATACATTGTGATGCTAATTCAGGTTATTTACTTCTTGCTGAAGACAATAAAAAGAGATAGCTAATAAAAGTATACCACCAAACACAGGACCAGATGAAATCTATTAATCATCTATCTTCATACACATAGTATATAAAATATACTATATTTATTATAGTATATAAAATATATACTATATATATATATATATATTTTTTTTTTTTTTTTTTTTTTTTTTTCCCCACAAATCATCAGCATTTATTTCCTGGGTCCCAGGTGTTACTTATCTCGGTAGAAAGAAAGGGCAAAGAGTTGATCAGGTAGTTCTGAGCACAAAAACCCCTGCCCTAAAAATGCATCTGTGATGCTCCGTGAGGGAAACCTCAGAGCTGCATAGATGGTCTAAGAGTGAAGCTTACAATGGCTT
>PVKE010028094.1:0-21162 GCA_004027555.1 Craseonycteris thonglongyai | reverse complement strand
CAAACTTTATGTAAACTATTTAAAATATTTTTATTGAAAAAATCATATTAAGAATTAACAATTATTGGGGTTTGATGTATGTAAAATATTTAAATAGTCATCTTTATAAATTTTAAGTATTATTTAATGAAAAATAAGTTTATGCAGCATTTAAAAAAAAAAATGTTTTATTGTTTGAGAGAAGGTGAGAGAGAGAAGGGCAGAGGTCCCAGAGCAGTCTCCATAGTTGTACAGTCTGTCATTAGCTGTGATAGTTTCATTCCACACAAGTGGATATAGGGCCACATGGGTCAGAAACTAAATGGGAGGCCTCCCAGATGGGAGGCGAGCACATTCGCTACAGAGCCATCTCAGTTATTACCAGTTATGCTGAAGTTTAGCATATGGGGTTGCATAGGCTGGGGGTGAGGAATTGAACCGTGGACCTCACAATTGCAAGGCAAGTGCTCAGCCATTGAGCTATCCCATCATCCCCTATGCAGCACTTTTTATATATTTATTTACTTATTTATTTTTGACAGAGAGAGAGAGAGATACAGGGACAGAGACAGAGACAGAGAGAGAACTGAACTGGGGGAGCTCCCAGTTCAGCATATGGTTCCACACAGGCCAGGGCCGATATTCGATCCCCTGTCCCCAGCGCTGCAAAGTGAGCACTTAAGCCACTGAGCCATCCCGGCTTCCCCAACACTTTTTAAAGAATAAAAAATAATATAATGTAAGAAAGCTATATTATACAAGACAATGCCAAGTCATCTATAGCCAAATTTAACTTAAGGTGTTTGTTTCAAATAGAGTGGAACTTTCTGTCTGTTCCTGTGTTTAGAACAGCACAACTCTATTCTAGGGAAGCACCAAGTTAGTCCTCCAGTGAAATTAACTTGGAATTTAAATGGTTCACTTTTATATTCAAAGTTTTCATTTTTCTGGTTCCAACTCATCTTTGGAACTTTTACTTTTTTACTCCTTTCCAAGAGTAGGCAATTTCATTTTTTAGATCATTAATCTTGGAAAAATTAATTTTAAATTTGAATGTTTTGCTGGCCTAGATACGTCTTGTCATGTTCTGTTTACTTTGGAGGCTGCTGCCTTATGTTGCAATGTATATTTTGTTATAATGGATGGCTATTCGCAAATGAAAAAAGGAAAACCTGGTGCGAGTGATATGAAAGTTGGAAAGATGGCTAGATTAAGGAATATTACTGTTCTTTATTCTTTATTTTTCTTGAGAAAAAAAGACAAGAGAGAGAGAAGAAAGAAAGTCTGAAAGGCTCAGAATTGATGACAATAGTATATGTTATGAGCTCATGCAAATTAGTAGATTTGTTTTCTCTTTCAATCTATTCCAACTATTACCATCACCTTTCTGACTATGTCTCTCTCTCTCTTACTCTCTCAGAATATTTCAAAGCATAATTGGTCAGAACTCACTTCATCAAGAAAGAAAGCCAAACACTTTTCTCCTTCTCAGAAGTTTTTGGGATGACTGTTTCCCAGGGCTGGCATTCAAATCAGGCTCTTCCAATACTTCTGTCTCTTTCATTGCTTTTTTCCATATGACTGGGCAGAGCATGATAATTTCTAAATGTCTGTTTTAAATTTAGTAATGTAAGAAGACTATTAGCTTTGAGATCACAGTATTTATAATCCCAAAAAGGCTACTTTTGTGAGTCAAAGGAACTCCATTAATAATTATGCTAGGACAAGAGGCATAAATCAAGAACATATCAGCTAAACCTGCCTTAGAATCTTACCAGTGAGCCCAGTTTAGCAGAGTTCTGTAATAGTTTTGCAGTACTTCCTATGCATCTGTCTATGTTATGGATCTCACTGGAAGTGAAGATGATGAGCTGGGGCAGTAGTTTAAATAAAGTTCCTGAGCTCTGAAACAGCACTATGTTCAAATTTCATCTTGGCCTCTTAACAAATGAGTGACTTCACTATTCTTTCTCTCAGTTCATTACCTACAAAATGAAAGTAAAAATAGTATGCATTTCATAAGAAGCTTAGGTGAATCACTGAGACTCATTTAGCTCTGTATGAGGTCTGCCTTGGAAACGGTTTCAGGTGTAGTTGGAAAAAAGTGTGCATTCTGATATCATAGGGTAGAGTGTTCTGTAAATGAACATTAGTCAGGTTGGATTATAGTGTTGTTCAAGTCTTTTACACTTACTGATTTTCTGTCTACTTGTCCTATCAATTACTAGGATAGGAATGTTGAAACCTCTACCTATAATGCAGATGTGCCAGTTTCTAATATCAGTACTGGCAGTTTTTGCTTCATGTAGCTTGAAGCTCTTTTGTAGAATATACACACATTTAGGATTGTTATTATTATTTTTTTTTATGAATTGAATCTTACAGTACAATGAAATGCCTCATTTTGTCCCTGGAAACATACCTTGTTCTGCATTCTACTTTGTCTGTTATTAATATATCTCCTTCATCTTATCATTAAAGTTTATTCTGTTTAACTTTTTTATTCTTTTGCTTTTAACCTCTATCTTTATATTTGCAGTGTGTCAGTTTCTGGTTTCTGGTAAGTAGTTGAGTCATGCATTTTAATCCAAACCGACACACTCTGTTCTTTTAAATGGAGTGTGTAGTCTACTTAGATTAAAAATAATTGCAGATGCATTTTGGTTAATTAAGTTTTTGACTTTTCTAAATGTCCCCTTTTTTCCCCACATCTTACTGTTTTTTAATTTGAAAACCTTTGACTTAACTGGAGTGTTTAAAACCCTTATATGTAATGTGCTTAATATGATTGAGTTAAAATTTACCATCTTGCTATTTCTATCTGTCCCATACATTCTTTGTTACTCTTTCTGCTATTTCTGCCTTGTTTTTTAAAAAGATTTATTTATTTTTATTGTTTTTGACAGAGAGAGAGAAAGAGAGAGAGAGACAAAAGGAGACAGAGAAAAGGGGAAAGGCCCAGAACAGTCTCCATATTTGCATGTCATCATTTTTCTACATAGTAGTTTCATTCCATAGGTGGATGGAGGCTGCACAGGGCAGAAACAAGATGAGGAGGGAACGGGGCTTCCATGTAGGAAGCTTGCCCCAGTGAAAACTTAACTGGGGGTACACCCTTCAGTATATGGGTCCATATGGGCCAGGCCAGGATTCAATCCTCAGACACTGGGACTGCAAGATAAGCACTCAGTCGGCTGAGCCACCCTGATATCTCCTCTGCTTTGTTAATTTTTTAAAGATTTATTTTATTATTTTGACAGAGAGAAACAGAGACAGAGGCAGACAGAGAGAAGGTGGAGGGTCCAGAAGCAGTCTCCAGAGTTGTATGTCATTAGTTTTCGACATGATTTTATTCCACACAGGCGGGTGGGGGTCCCATAGGGCAGAAACCAGGCCTGGGGTCTTCTGCATAGTAGGCGTGCCTCCACAAGCTGAGGACCAAACTTAGGGCCTTCTGCATGGGAATGTTGCCCCAGCAAGAACCAAACTGGGGGTCTCCCATATGGGAGACACACCCCAGTTAATATATAGGTCAGGGCCAGGATTCCATCCTCAGAGCCTGGGGTTGCTAGGCTAGCGCTTAAACTCTGAGCCATCCCAGCATCCCCACTGCCTTATTTTTGGATTATATCTTTTCATAGTCCCACGCTATCTCATTTGTAAGGGAATTAGCTGTAATTCTTTGTTGTGTTACTTCCATTGTTACTTTAATGTTTATAAGATCTGTATTTCACTTTTCACAATCTTTAAGTAGTAGTATATTATTTCATTAACAAACTAAGACTCAAAGCAGTATACTTTATAGTTTTGCTCTTTCAGGCTTTCTGATATTATGGTCATATATTTTCCTTTCTCATAATGTTATAAACTCCACAATATGTGATTATTCTCTAAAAAACAGCTAATTGTGTTTTAAACAATTTTAAGTAATTAAAAAAAATTATTTGACCTATGGAGTTACCATCTCCTGTTTGCTTTATTCCCTGTGGAGGCCAGGTTCCCATGTGAATTATTTTGCTGCTCCTTGAAGAACTGTGCTAGCATTTTTATAGAGCAAGTCTGTTGTGATGAAGTCTTTCAACTTTGTGTTTCTGTAAAGTTCTTTATACTGTCTTCCTTTTTGAAAAACACTATTACTGAGTAAAGGATTCTAGGTTGAGAGGTTTGTTCTGTGTTTATCCTTTTTTGTTGTTGTTTTATATTTTAAAGATTTTACTCCACTGTCTCATAGATTTCATTGATTCCTACAAGAAATCTACTGTCATACTTGTCTATTTTTCCTCTGTGTTATATGTCCCTTTTTTCTGAATGCTTTTGTATGTGTGTGTGTGTGTTTTAATCACTTATTTTAGACAATTTGATTATGATGTGACTTGGTGTAGTTTTGTGTGTGTGTGTTTCTTGTTGGGTTTCATTGTACCTTTTGAATTTAAAGTTTATAATTTAAGCATATTTGGACAATATGTGGCTCTTCCTTATTTATATATTTTTATCCTTCCTTATTTTTTCTTTAGACACAATTAAATAAATATTTGCCTGCTTGAAATTTTTTCATAGTTCACCTATAAACTATTATTTTTATCAGGCTTTATTCTTGAATAATTTCTATTGTTATATCTTTAATTTACTCATATTTTCTTATGTAATATATAGACTGTCTCTAATCTCATCCAGTGTTCTTTTCATCTCATACAGTATAGTTTTCAACTCATATAGTATGTCTTGGTCTTTTTAATGTATTACTTGTTTCTACTTAACACACACTATCTATTTTTCTAAGGCAACTGTTTTAATTCAGGTAAAATTTTTACCCTCTGAGAGGATACACTTTTTATTGTCACAATAGGGAAAGGAAGTACTTAATTTTAATGATAAAGGCTAAGATGTTGCTAACCTTAGATACTGCACAGGGCAGACCTCAAGCAACAACAAAAATAAAACAAAACTAACTAGGAATTTACTAAGAGGTCAATAGTAGTTGAGAAATCCTGCTGTAGCCTTCTAAACATATGAAATATAGTTAAAATAACTTTTTTCATGTTTTTTTCTATTAACCCTATTGTCTGTGTCATTTTGGACTTGGTTTTGATTGATTGACATTTCCCCCCCTCATTATGAGTTGTATTGTCTTACTCCTTTTCATGCCTGATAATTTTGTATTAGACATGAGACACTGTAATTTTTTTTTTCTTTGATAGCTGGATAGTACTGTATTGTTAAAAATATTGAGATTTGTGCTGGGATGCAAATAAGTTACTTGGGAACAATATAATTCTTTCAGGTCTTGCTTTTTTTGCTTTGCTAAATGAGATCAGAGAAATATTTAGTCTTGGCATAACTTCTTTTCCATTACTGAGGCAAAGCACATCCTAATTCTCTAATAATCCCTGGTAATTTAGGAGGCATCTACTCTGGCTCTTGGAAAATGATACTAGTCCTCTTCCTGTTCTGGGAACTGTTTCCTCAATCCTATCTCCATTCCCTTAAATTACAATTTCTCTGTCCTCAACTCATTCAGCAAGTTATTCTCTAGGTTATTCTCTAGTAGTTTCCTCAAATACATTCACTAATAGATAATCAACTGACTCCTTAAGGAGAGCTCTCTGCATACCCCCAAATTTCTTTTTCTATGAATTTCTCTTCCCATTGGTGCTCTGTTATGAAAACTCTAGCTTCCTTATTTTCCCTGAGCCCCCAGTTTTGTTTCCTTAATTCAAGGGAGCTCTGCGTGAACATCTTCCCTGCACTATAACCTGAAAAACTTTTTCAGGCAGTAACTAGAAAAAGGGCCACCTAGTTTATTCTCATATCTCCGGGATCACCACCTTTCATTGCCTAGTATTCAATGCTTAGAGGGTTGTTTTTTTATGTTTTTATTTTATTTTACTTTAGGATATTCTGAATATTTTATGTTGGATGAATTTTTTTGGTGTTTCTCTTTACATTGAGTTGTTTAACTAGGCAATTAAGTTATTCAGAGATTAGCTTGAGCTTTTCTGGGCTTTTTTACCCAAAGCATGTTTCCAGACTTTGTTAGGCCATGTCTGGCATCACCTTTATTCTAGGGCTAATTTAGCCTGACTATTAAAGCACGACCCTTATAGGGCTCTACTGAAAGCCTGTGTGACCATTAAGTATTGTCACTCTTACTGTTTAGAAGTTTAATGTTTTAGCCTTGTATGAGATCTGGGAAAATTTTACCTTGTAACTGTTTTGTAGTATTACTTCTTTTCTTTCCTTTCTTTTTCCTTTTTTTTCTACTTGCCTTGCTGAATCTTTTTCTTTGCATGCATAAATTAATGTTCAAAGACACCAAGCCATTTTTGTATCTATTTCCTGATAATTTACTCTGTGTAGTTTCTCCCTATATAATATCTGTTCTGTAAAATCTAATATCCCCATCTCTTTAAATTCTAATTTCGTTGGCCTCCACTCATTAAGACCACCATGCTCTGCTGATTTTTCTTAATTTGTGCTGAAAATCAGAAAGTACCTAAAGGCAGAAACCTAGGACAGTCATAGAGGTCAGCCATTTGTCAATTTTAGGGGAAGGAAGACAATTCTGTACTGTCTGTTGTTCAACATATGAAAACAATGTTTTCATAATTTTTTTCAGTATTCTAGTTGTTCATAGAGAAGAGTGGGGAGCCAGTCCCAATTATTCCAAATTAGGAATAAAATTTGGGATATTAAGAGAGTACATATAAAGTACTTACAGCAGTTCTTGGCACATAGTAATAATTAATCAGTAAAGGTTGGTGCTCAACCACATTTAGTCTTCCATCTTTTGCTACTCTTTCTTTTGCTTTCTGACCTCTTAGTAGGCCACAGCTTACTCTGTTTCATTAATATATTAAGCTCCTTCCTGATTCATATGACATTTGGTTATGTCTGATATTGCTCACTTAGCTTGGAAAGGTCTTCCCCAAGAAAACTATCCTATATGTGCTCCAGGTAACTCCGAAGTCATACTTTTCAATTACATCTCACTTTAAATGTAATTATCTCAGAGATTTTTTTTTTGACATTCCCATGTATCAGTGCCCCTTGATACTACTTAATGGAAACTTAAAGTATTTGAACAAAAGGATTCTCACAGTTTGTAATGACATATATTTTTCAGTGATTCTGTGATTAATAAATCTCTCCCACCTTAAAAGTCAATATGTGATGGGGTTTCAGGGTTCATTAGACTGGATCTATATATAAAAGAGGTCAAGGATACTACCCTGGAGAAGCTGGGATGGCTCAGCAGGTTAAGTGCTCACTTTACAGCCCTGGGGACTAATGATTGAATCCTGGCCCCAGCCTGTATAGACCCATATGCTGAATTGGGGTGTGCTTCCCACGAAAGGGGCCCCCAATTTGGTTCTCACCCCCAAGTTTGGCCTCTGGCTTAAGGGGGTGTGCCTCCCATGTGGGAGGCCCCCAGCCCAGCTCTTGTTCTGTGAGGCCCCTACCCACCTGTATGGAAAGAAACCATGTTGAAAACTGATGACGTACAAGTATGGAGATTGCTATGGGCCCTCCCCCTTCTCTGCTCACTATCTCTCTCTCTCTCTTTCTCTCTCTCTGTGCCAGAAACAATAAAACAAATCTTAAAAAAAAAAAGGGATACTACTCCTATTTGCTCACCACTGATTCTGGTGTCTGTTAAAGTCCTAGGTACAGAGAATGTGCTCAATAAAAACTTAGTTGATGAAAGAAATTTATAAATTTACTTTGTAGCTATTCAGGAAATATTTGGGATTTAGTTTTTTCTGCCTAAGGCTTCAAAGTAAGCAAAATAAGCAATCACTGCTTTTGCATTTACCTGAATATAATATTTAGAGAAGCAAAATAAAGTGTAATTTATTAATCCCTTATTATTCTTTAGTCCTGTAAGTATATCTTATCTCTGCTAGCATAGAAATTTTTTTCTCAGAACATAATTCCATCATTTTCCCAAATGAAATAGAAAATAGCATCAACAAAATATAAAAACCCTTTGACATAGTTTGAAATAAATAAACTTTCAGTTATCCAGTAAACATCACAGGCAATAAACAAATTCAAACTAACTTAATTTCTTACCGCATTTGAACATGTTTCATATGGGATTTCACTTTAAAGTTAGTTACAAATTATTCTAAGTTAACCAAGAAGAGTTAATTTTCTCATTTGAATTGAAATTTCCTGCCTCAGGGTAAGAAGTCTTCATGGGACAAATTTTAGCTCCAACTAGAAAAATAATTCAAGAAGAAAGTGAAACACAAAGAGACTTTAAAAACACTTAAAATTAATACTTTATAAGACTTCCACACCAAGCTTCAGTAGTTAATTGACATCTTTCTTAGAAATAATATCACTCCTGTGTATGCTTACAATAACTACAGAATAGGAACAGCAAACACTGCAATCTATAAAATCACAATGTCTCTTGAGAATAGAATCAGAGGGCAACCACCTAAATTGTAACTTACAGGAAGATAGATGCTTACAAGAAAGATTGAATGCAAAGACTTTTTTTATTTTATGTATTTTATTTTTTTTTATGGGGGGACAGCAAGTGCTATATGAGGAGGTAAGAAGAATTTAGCCAATTTTCATGGAAAACCATTAAGTATGACATCAAAATAATTTTATTCTACTTTTAAGCTCTACTCTATGGACTAGAAATCTATCGTAAAAACAATTAAGTAAAGGTAAGGGTATCTGAAAGAGCCTCCTCCTGGTACAGGACTAGCAGATGGTAACAACAGCCTCTGGAGACAAAGCTATACATTCAAAGCTATACAAACAAGAAAAATTCTTCTTTCTTGTTTCTCTGGCAGAACAACAACAAAAATAATGTTTTTCAACTTCTGGAGCAAAGGTAACAAGCCATTCATTTTTAAAGCACAGGTAAAGACTCAATGCAGTTCGACAGAGGCGACACAACAGAAATTTTTACCCTTGGGGAAGAGACAGAAAAATATTGTAAGCCTAAACTGTTAAAGATTCTGTTAAACTGTTAAAGACTGTTAAAGATTCCCAAATGTGCAGGAGTAGGATCGTTCAGAAGGCCCCATACTAGAGACCTAAGGAAACATGCCTGCCTAAGATTGAGGATGAAGCAAAAAAACAGAGTATGACCCACCTGTTTCCCACTTACACACCCCTATTTAGACTAGTAAGCATCAAATAACAAATAACAGTAATGTATTGGTGGGAGAGGGAAAGCCCTGGAGAGAGACTTTCTGAGAGATGCAGGTACAAAGGGAATACCTGAACTCAAAGCACACTGATACCAGTCATAAACACAAAGTAAGCTGGAGCAATTTAAAGAAAGAGATTAATTGAGGGTAACCAAACAACAACAAAACACAAATCCAGCTAACCTCTTACATAGATTAATTTAACTTTTTCACACTGGCATTTTCTCAGAAGAACACGTATGCCTGTTTCTAGGAAGATACTGTTTACCTTAGTCTCACATTAATTATCTAGCAGTAGAAGACATATCTCCATATCCTGACATAAATACCATCTACCACATTCTTTACTATCCTGTACAACATGTCCATCTTTTAACTGAAAGTTCTAAGACTCATAAAGAAGCAAAAGCAAACAAACTAATAATGCTTTGTCAAGAGACTAAGCAATCAATAGAACCAGATGAAAATATGACACAGTTGGTAGAATTACCAAACAATTTAATTGATAATAAAGAATATGTTACAGACTATAGAAGAGGGTGAGTATCCTGTGTAATCAATAAGTGCTTTCAGCAAAAAGAAAAAATTCCAAATAAACATTATCAAATAAATATGCTAGAAATTAAAAACATAGTAAGAGAGATAAAGAAAGCCTTAAATGGGATTAATATTGAATTTTAACAGCTGGGGAAACAATCAGTGACCTAGGAAAACAATCAATGAACTTGAAAATAAGCCAACAAAAACTATCCAAACTGAAACACAAAGAAAAGAGGAGTGGAAGGAACAAAGAAGAACACAGCATTTTTAAGCTGTGAAACAATATGAGAGTTCCTAACACACAGGTAATTTGAATCTCTGAAGGAGAAGAAAGAACAGCTACAATAAACATTCAAAGAGATAATGGAGATGCAGGGTGGCTCAGCAGATTAAGTGCTCGCCTTGCAGCCCTGGAGTCCAAGGATCGAGTCCTGGTCTAGGCCTCAGCCCATGAGGACACATAAGCTGAACTGGGGTGTGCTTCCTGTGTGGGAGGCCCTCAGTTTGGCTCTCACCAGGGCAAGCTTCCCGTGTGGGAGGCTCTCAGTTCAGCTCCCAGCTTTCGGGGATATGCCTTCTGTGCAGGAGGACCCCAGCCTGCTTCCCCCTGCCCACCTGTGTAGAATGAAACTATATCAAAACTTATGATGAAAACTGATGACACACAACTATGGAGACTGCTCTGGGCCTCCCCCTTCTCTCTGTCTCTTTCTGTCTCTCTCTGTCTCTGTCTCTCTTTCTCTGTTAAAACAATAAAATAAATCTTTAAAGAAAAATAAATAATAGCAAAAATTTTTCCAAAGTTAATGCAAGATGCCAGATCACAGATGCAAAAACCTCAGATAACATTAAGTATAATTTATAGCAAAATAAGTAAATAAGCAAATCAATCACAAAATCAATCAATCAATAAATACTACATACATTATATTCAAACATATTAAATCCAGTCATCAAAAACATACAAATAGCTAAAAAGTGCATGAAAAGATGCTCAACATCATGGATCATCAGGACAATGCAATTCAAAACTAAAGTGAGATATTACTTCACATCTGTTAGAATGGCTACCCTCAGAAAGACAACAGGTAACAAATGGTTGAGAATTTGAAGAAAAGAAAACCTTTGTGTGCTCTTGGTATAAATGTAAATTGGTGCACCTTTCATGGAAAACAGTATGGAGGTTTCTCAAGTAATTAAAATAGAAGGGATGGTAGGATAGCTCAGGGTTGAGTGCTTGTCTCACAATTGTGAAGTTCAGAGTTTGATTCCCACCCCTGATCTATGCAAACCCCATATGCTAAATTGCAGTGCAATTTGTAACCGCCAAATTGGCTCAGCAGTGAAGTTTTTTGCCTCTCATGCAGGAAGTCCCCGGTTCAGTTCCCACCCTGTGCGTCCCCACATCCAACTGTGAAATGAAACCATGTAACAACTAATTATGTATAACTATGGAGACTGCTCTGGGCCCTCCCTCATTCACTCTCTCTCTCTCTCTCTCTCTCTCTCTCTCTCTCTCTCTCTCTCTCTCTCACCTTCTCTCAAACAATAAAATAAATCTTAAAAAAAAAAAAAGAGAATTGCCATATGGTTCAATATCCCACTTCTTGGTATAGATCCAAAGGAAATAAAAACATAATCTAAAAGATATTTGTTCTTCCACATTCATTGTAGCTTTATTCACAATAGCCAAGATATAAAAATACCTAAATTGGGAAGGCTGGGATGGCTCAGTGGGTTAAGCACTTGCTTTGAAGCCCCGAGAACTGAGAATCGAATCCCCGTCCTGGCCCATGCGGACCCACATGCTGAACTGGAGTGTGCCCCCAGTTCAGTTCTTGTTGGGATCTATATGGGAGGCTCCAGGCCCAGTTCCTGCCCTGTGCAGCCCTGCGCCACATGTGGAGTGAAACTATATGGAAAAACTAATGTCAACTATGGAGACTGCTCTGGGCCCTCCCCCTTCTCTCTGTCTCTCTCTCTGTCAAAAATCAATAAAATAAATCTGAAAAAAACAAACAAACAAAAAAACAAACCCCTAAATGTTCTTTAACAAATGAATTGATAGAGGTGTGGTATACATAGTCATTGGAATATTATTCAGCCCTGATGAATAAAGAAGGGAAATATTTTTCTTTATTATCACATGGACAGACCTTGAGGGCATTATGATAAGTTAAATAGAGAAAGACAGATACTGCACAATATCCACTCGCTTGAGGAATCTAAAAAAGCTAGACTCGTAAAAAGAGAGACCAGGACTTGGTGAATAGGAGAAATGGGTAGATGTTTGCCAAAGAGTACAGATTTCCAATTAGGAGATGAATAAGTTCTCAGGGTCTATTGTCAGCATGGTGACTATAATTAACAATATGAGAATGTATATTAGAAAGTTGCTAAATGAGTAGATCTTAAATGTGCCCATCAAAAAAAAAATTATAAATATGTGACATGATGGCAGTGATAGTTACGTGTGTCAAATCAACACTTTGTGTACCTTAAACTTACACAATGTTATAAGTCAAATATATTCTAATTAATTTCAATAAAAAACATAAAGAGAAAACATTGAATAAAGAACCATCTAAGAATGAGTTTTATTTATTGGAAATTTTAATATTCAGCCTCTTTTCCACTGAACAATCAAGTTCTCACACCTATATCACTCAACTTTCTAATAGTTAATAACATATACACCAAATACAGCCTTAATGTCAAATGCAAACTACCACAAAATTCAAGATATAAACTGTAATTGATCTTTTTGTTTTTTCTTTTAACAGTCTGATTTCTGGCTCTGTATCCTTTTTCTCTATAGACAGACTCCAACAAAGCAGATTCTCTGACCCCGTGTGTTTTCTAGGATTATGAATCCCCACAGACTTTCAGATGTTTTTGTTTCTCTTCAGGATCAGAGTTAATGCATTATACTCACCCTTTATGCCTAGCTCTCAAACTGAAAATTTTATAATGCTCTCTCTTTATTCCTCTGTCTCCACTGGCTGACACTTAATTTCACAAGCTTTGTACTTCTAGCCGTAACCTACTCATACATAAAAGTAGGTTTGTCCAAGACGAATTTTTTGTGGAAGTTACAAAATTATCAATAACTGAGTAAATCACCTCTGTTCAAGACACATTGAAAAACTTTATGAGCTCACTCTATTTATGCTTTTAGCAGCCTGTCTTGATATCATAAACCATTTTAAAACACATAAATTAGGTCTTCCCAAGTCTATATTCTTACAACAGGATCTAGTTGGCTGAAATGTTTTTCACATATAAACTTTCACAACAGGACCCCCTGAGGAAATAATTTGTTACAAGTGACCAATGGTATTCTCAAATGAAACATATTTTTAAAATTTCTATTAATACACTTGGGAAGATGAGCAAAAAAGAATGGTAGTATGCATATGGAGGAGTTAATAAAGACATTTATCATGACAATTTAAAATAAAAAATGAAATGAATATGTTTAGATTTTGATGTTGATTGCTTTTGAAAAAAAAGTATATTGATTAGGCTTTTTTTTTAAATATTATAATCTGACCACAGTGTTAATTTTATTTATAATATTCTTGAAAAAAATTTAAAGTTACATAATACATTTGATCCAAGAATAATAAAGTCCATAATTATAAATCAAATCGTTGCCTCGCCTCATTTCCACATGTATTTCTGTTATAGATTATTGGGTTTTGGATTAATGTAATAAACAGAAATAGGGAAAGAGAATATTATATATAATCCTTATAAAGGGTCATTGTTATATCATCTCTCTCCCTCCCTCTCCTTTCCCCTCCCTCCTTTCCTTCCTCTCTTTCTTTTTCTTTATTTTGTTTACAGAAAAACTGAGGTTTAGATAGATAAAAAAGACTGTTAAAATCACACAACTAATTAAGAATAATGCAAAGACTTTTTAAAAATATGCAATTTAACTCTATAACCCATGCTTTAAAGCACTCCCTCCCTGTAAGAGCAGTTAGGGGACATTGGAAATAGACACAGTGCTGCACTGGATATCTTGCTTATTCACATAATTTTTAGAGATGATACTTGTCCTTAACTTAAATGACTTAAAACATATGCCTTTTAAAAAACAACCCAATGTAGTAATCAACAACTATCAAAGTATGCTCCATAAAGAAATATTAATATTTTATCTATTGCCTATCATAGAGCTCAGAAGAAAACACCAGAAATGTGAGAGTAGTCTGCCTTAGAACTGTGAGGGTACTGCTTTCCTTTTTTGTAGGTTATTTTTGAAAAACAGGCATTTTTTTTTTCCAGTTTTTAAGTGCTTAGTGTTTAAGTATTGATTTGAATTGGACCGTAAGAGTGAATTAAAGTTAATTAAATTGTCTGTTTTTTACTTTTTTAGCTAACTCATGAGCCATCTGGAACGAAATACATGAAGAATACAAACTTAAGTTCACTGTGAAATTTTAACAATGGGATTCCAGGATGGCTCAGAGATTTGAGTGCTCGTCTTGCAGCCCCAGAGTCCAAGGAATGAATTCTGGCCCCAGCCCATGTAAACCCATATCCTGAACTAGGGTGTGCTCCCAGTTCAGTTCTTACTGGGGTGAGACCCTGGCCTGGTTCCTGTCTTGCGCAGCCCGTCCCTCACCTGTGGAATAAAACTATATTGAAAAACTAATGATGTGTGAGTATTGAGACTACTCTGGGCCCTCCCCTTCTCTCCCTCTCTCTCTCTCTCAAAAACAATAAAACTAAATCTTAAAAAAAAGAAATTTTAAATTAAGTAAATTTAAAACTTTTTGTCACTCTTTCTAAGAAATAATTATAATTCAGTAATGATAAATGAGAAATGATAATATGACACAGGGCTATTTGGTAAAATAACCCTCTTAATAGACTAACAGTGGTACTAACTCATACAATCTTTACAAAATCAATTTGGAAAAGTATATCAAGAACTTTACATATTAGCATTCATTGATCCAGTGATCCTACTTCCAGTAACCTATTAACATAATCAGTAGCATAGACAAATAGTAATGTATAAGAATACCATCACAAGGGTGTTAATAAAAAGCTGGAAACAACCTTAATATTCCACAATATGGGTATAAAACAGTCATTGCATATATCTACATAATGGAATATCATGCAGCCATTGAAATGGTTTTTGAGTTTGTAATGGCATAACTCCAATAGTATAATATACATGTGACTGTGTATATACGTATGCATACAGTATGTATGTAAAGCATATATGTATATCAATATATACAAATACTTATCAGGAGAGATAAAGAAGGCAACAGAAGATTAAAGAACTATGAGTGATTATTAACTTATTTTGATTAAAATACAATTTATTTATATATCAGACAGTTCCTATATGCATATAATTCAACATTCAAAATTATGAAGAGAATAAAGTGAAAAGTGAGTCTTCTATTTCAAATTCTCTGTTACCAAATTTCCTTCTTCAGAGGCAACCAGAATTAAACGATATTTTTGTGTCACCTTCTAGAGATAGTTGATGCATTTGTAAGCTTATGTGTCAACATCATTTATTTGAGGGAGTGGGGAGTTGGGTAAAAATTATATACATGCGTATAAGCTATGCATAAATAGGTAAGGGCTTTGATATTTTCACTTAGGTTGTATGCTGGAGTTCAATATGATCTTGGTCTATAGAAATACATTAAATCTCATAAAACCAGTCATTTATTTATAAAAACAACTGACTTCTCCATATAAAATTTGCATCTAGTCTTCTTACTAAATTACCTGTTTGTTTGTGTTAGTTGTTCAATGATTCATTTATATTTTCCAAGTTACAAGTCATATAATCTGAATTCCTCTTTCTAATTTTTATAATTCACATGTATTTTTTTTTATCAAATGGGAGGGGCCTCTAAAACAATGTCAATTGTTGTGACAATGAGCATTCTTACCTCTTTTTTTGTTTTTTTTGGCTGAATTGGAAGCTACCAGTTTTTCTCTATTAAACATAATGCTAAATTTTGAATAGACACACACACTAAATATACATAGACATACTTAACTGACATTATTTTTATCTATGTTTTAGCTTTATATCATATTGAGGAATCACCTACCTATAGTTCTATATTTAAAATATGTATTTGAAATGAATATTAATTTATATAAAATGCCTTTTTATCATAGAAATGATGATTTGTTTATTTTTTAATATATATTCATATGGTTATTTATGTTAATGCATTCAATACATTTTAACCATTCTTACATTTTGAGATTAATGTTACTTGGTTGTTGTAACTATGAATGATATTTTTAAATTTTTATATGCGTTTTCTAACTTTTCTTACATTAACGTGTGTTATAGAGAAGATATACATACTTACATGTAAGATTTCCCAGAAGAGCTCCAATTTACCTCCAAGTGATTACTTATAGTGCTCCAATTTACTTAGAACAGTGTCTTTGGATATTAAGTTGTATGGTCTTCAAAGTATAAATTCAGAAAAACGGGTTTAAAAACGAGTACAGGGTAGTATAGTTTTTAAAAATTTATTTTTATTGTTTTTGACAGAGAGAGAGATACAGAGACAGAGAGAAGGGGGAGGGCCCAGAACAGTCTCCATAGTTGCACATCATTGACTTTTCCACATAGTTTCATTCCACAGGTGGGCTCGGGGCTGCACAGGGCAGGAACTGGGCCGGGGTCTCTCCTCAGTTAGAATTGAACTGGGGGCACTCCCCAGTTCAGCATATGGGACTTCAAGGGCCGGGGCCTGGATTCAATCCTCGGTTCCTGTGGCTGCAAATTGAGCATTTAACCAACTGAACCATTCCCGCTTCCCCATAGTTTTTAATTATATGTACTTGCACAGGAAATTTAAAGGGCATATAGAATTTAGGTCAATATCTATCACACAGAAACCTACTAGAATTTTAAAGACATAAAAAGAATAAAGGGTATAATATTGACAAAACCTAGGTGGATAATTGCATAACTTTTGAATAAAACAAACTCAAAAAATAGTATCTAAAATTATAGCAACTGAAGATGAAACTCTAAAATTTAGAAATTTGAGTTTTGAGTAAGCAAATTTTAAAATCTTTTCTGAATATTTGGAGTAAGAGTTACAATTACAATAGCAGGTATTATTAAATGTTGCAAATGTGCTAGTAGGAGAATACCAGGCTAAATAGCTCCACAAAGATAGTGAATTCTTTTTCACTTGAATTTCCTCTGGCATTAATAAAAAAACAATCTGAACCATATGAACAAATATTTTAAAGATGCCTCAGAGGATAGTATGGTAGTAAACAAATTCAAAGCAGAAAAAAACAACAACAAGGTTTTATAATGACTAATTATAAATCAATGCTACTGTAAGTACATTTTCTCTACTTATCACATTGCTCTGCAGTATATTTAATAAATGATCCCTGAAATTGTAATCTTTTTCTGGGTACTATAGCAAACTAGGTTTAGTGTAAGCATTTATTTCCAACCATCTTTTCACTTTGTTCAATATCACACTAGGCAATTTCTGCCTCTCTCCTGAGAAATGTAAAGAATTCAAATTTTAGGAATGCATTTGACTGAAACAACCATTGGCACAACATTTTGCCTAATATGTTTGTTCTTTGTTAACAGCAGCATTAGATAAAACATAGAACACATTGTCTTTGGGCCAATAGAGAGACAGATGCTCACAATGTTGATTGCCTACCAGCTGAAGTGAGCCAGGACACTTAGGCTGGAAGGTCAGCCAGCAGAATGAACCCAACTGCATGGTAATATCTACTAAACAACATGCAAATAGATGATTCTTGTTTTCCCTCATGTGCTGTTTACTTTTCTTCCAATTAAAGTAATAGATTCTTTTGTATGGAATGTACTACATTCAATATATACATATAATATTGCTTTTTATAGCCAACAAATTAAGATGGACATACAAAATGGGAAAATAATAATTAAAAGCATCACTGCAAAAAAGAAAATTCTAAATGTTTAAGTTGATTGTCGATTCACTGAAAATCAGAAATGTGATTTAATAACAATAGTGAAACTAAAGTAATAATAGAAGTTCAGTGGTATAAATAAAACAAAACAAAAAATGATACCTGTTGGTGTTATGATTTGTGATTATTGGAGTAGATATGAAATATTGTAGTCTGTTCTGTATGCCAGGGGTCTAAAGAAACAGAAGCAAAATAAAAACACAAAATAAATAATAGTTATAAAAATAACTATTAGCATCATACAATATAAAATGTAGACATGTAGAAAAATAAGCAGTGTAGTTTGTAGGCTTCTAAAGAAAAGGCCTAGAAATTATAAATAGAAGGGCATGAAAGAGTTATAAAAATATTATAGGCAGTAGAGGGGTCCAAAATTAAATAAGGTTGCTTTCTGAAATAATGTATTCCAACTATATCATTAAAGGTGTTCAGAGAGAGGATCAATAACAATGCAATAAGAACCAAACTACAGCAAAGATAGTATTTCTGAACACCTATAATGTACTAGATGCTAAATCTTCTACATGTAATGAATGCTACAGTTAGCCACAAAACAACTCTTTGATATAGGTGTTATTAGCCCCTTTTGGCATTGGAAGAAATTATCATGTTCAAACTCACCAATCAATAAGGAACAAAACCAAAATTTATAATCAAGTACTTTGATTTTAGAATTTGGTTCCCATTTTCTAGAAGTGGTAAAAATAACCAACCTAAATCAGTGAAATGGCTGAATTAGACAAATTGATGTCACTTCTATCAATTCTGTGTCCTGCCTCAAATTTTCAATAGACATTAGTAAATTAATTCACTACGTTCTATAAAAAAGCTATCAAAGGTGCTCTACACTTAATGTGATTGAAAAGACCCTTGCATTACATGTACTTCCACATTGCACGACTGAAGCCAAATAGCACCACTCTGAACTCAGTACTGTGAGATACCCAGGAAAGTATAGCTTTATTCTTTTCCTTAAGTAATTCTCAGCATAATCAAGGAAGAGTCACGTGAAGGTCAGGGTTGCAAACATCTGAGAAGGCAAATCCAGTTTGTTGAGCCAAAGAAGAAAACATCCGTGACAAGTTCCATTCCAGAGTTTGTCTTAATTTTGAATTTTTGTAAAGACAGAGAACCTTAATCAGGGAAGGAAGGCTAACCCCAGTAGTCTGGGACATGTTTTAAATTGCTGTGTTTTAAAAGGAAAGGTATAATTCCATAGCAAGACAAGGTTTTTACTATGAAACCTCTTGCTAGCTTCAAGTTTCCTGGGAGACAGAAGGTAGAGCCAGGACGGTCTTATGAGATACTGGATTAGGGTGGCACATTTTCCTCTTCACCCAGATATTTAAGGACAAGAATTTGAAAATTACCCTGGGAGGAGCTGCTTAGAATTAACAGTCCAGACCATCCTCCACATCAAAAACCTTTAGACAGAGACACTGTATAAAGTTTTAAGTACTTTCACTAAAAAAATCCACATTTTAAAACTAAAATAAGTTTTTTCAAAACTTGAATAATTACAAATCTCATATTACCTGATATAATAATCTAATAAAGCAGCCAAATTTTGTGATAAAGTATGAACAATTAATAATTTATCATAAAATTTTGTTTTATCATGTTCTCTCTGTAACTTAATGCAGATATGTTAATGTCTTCATTATTACAATTCCTCAATGCTCTTGCTAGATCTGTCATTAGGGTTATTTCATAGACAGAAGCACATAAATGTTATACTGGTACAGAATATTATTTAGAAATTGATCAATCAGAGATATTTTGATGAATTTTATTGGTTAATGTAAGACAATATAAGCATTCAGTGGGATTTATGCAGACTTCTAGCCTGCTGAAGAGTTTACAAATTTTCTACCTTTCAACAGAGAGGTATCCTGATCCAATCATTTATCCATAAGACCAACCTGAGAACAGTACATGATATAATATTATCAAAAGAAGAAAGAGGTGAGAGGTAAGCAACAAGCTACGACAACTTTGCAATGAGAGGTATTGAGAAAATGAGCTAGAGAAAGAAGCAAGAAGAAATAGATGTGGAAGGCATTGTAGCAGAAGACTCTCTGCCAATTGATTAAATGTATGAGGCAAATTAAAGAGTTAAACATAACTTTGAATTTTTGGTTCCAAATGATATGGAGTATCATGCTCCCTAACAAACAGAAATAGAGAAGAACGGGAAAAGCTGTTTAAGATAAAAGATGTTGTGTTTAGTTTTGAATATACTGAGTTACAGATTTAAACAAATCAAGGCTTGAAACATGGAAACTATTTAAATATTTTAAACAGTATTATACTTACTATATTTCATGGATTTAAAGCAGAAACAAATAAAGGAATTTGAGCAGCACAGATAATTTAAATAGAGTTGCTTTTTTTTCTTTTTGTAATTGAGTATCCTATTAAAACTATCAGACAAAAAGTAAACAGAGTAATTTATTATAATGCTTTCTTCAATGCAATACAATTACATTTTCAACTAAACATAAACACTAATATCCTCTGTCAACTATCCTCACAATAAGACAGAAGGATGGTATAATTGCTAACAAAAAAAAAAAAAGGTATTTAAGCTGTAATGAAAAATAAAAATGATGATTATTTGAGCAAAGAAGAAATTGAAATGTACAGTGCAGATTCAGGTAACAACTTAAATTGTGCTCTGAATTGAACAAAGAAAGTCAAGTTTTATAAAGTCACAGTTGTAAAAGCTGCTCTCATTCCAGCCCTTCTTGTAAATGAAAGATTTTGACTAAGTCAGTTAGAATTGGTTAGGTCCATTATGTAAATGGGGATGCTGGTTATTGAAATGGATCAGTTCCTTTCAAGGTAAAAAAAAATGCAGATGGTCTAGTCACAAGATGAGCCAGAAATAAAGTCTTATATGTTGGTGTAACAATCAGTGGTCTAGAAAGTTTCTTGTTTAACCTTGAAATGAGTTCAGCAACACATCAGAAATTTAACAATAGTTCCAAGACTGAGATGTGTGACTTGTTTAGACTCGTTTCCTCAGTGGATTCCCAATTCTATTTTAATTGACTTTCTTTGCAGTGCTTATTCTGTTTTAGTTTTTGCATTATCATAATTAACTTACAATAGTAGATAATACAAAAGAGAAGCTATTCAAACACATATATAGGATTTGGATTTTTTTTTTTTAATAGACATGCTTGATGTTCCAGGATTGATTGAATTACATTAAACAGAAATCAGAAGACAAGAGTAAAGACTTCACTGGTATACCAGATGCCATTTACTGAAGCTCTCCTCATTGGCTTTAGGCCCTGTAACACAACTACCTGACCCAGAGCTTGACAGCCTTTCTACACAGAAGGGATAGTGTCACCAGTGGCCAAAGAAAAAAGACACAGGGCATCAAAGCACCTGCAGCTTTGGGTGTTTATGATCTATCAATCTTATTTGAGTTATACATTTATTTGCATTATTTACA
>PVKE010028093.1:0-21160 GCA_004027555.1 Craseonycteris thonglongyai | reverse complement strand
AATAATAGAAATAGGCATGTTTTCATTTAAGGGAAATCTGAATAAGCAATAAACAAACAATGATGTGTTTAACTTTATGACTAACTTGCAAAATTAAGAACAAAATAAGATACATTTTATATTAATAACACTAGTTTGGCAAAACATTAAGTCTGGAGAGGAAGTAAATTAATAGGAATCTTACATGCCATTGGGATATAAATTATTGGTACAACTTGCTATATTCTAAATTAGTGATTTATGAGGAAAGTTGGAAAAGTAAGCACATTTGTTCAGAATATTGTGTTATACAAGTACTTACTACTTTTAAATTATAGTCAGTTGTTTGGGGAAGAAGATGCTGATCAAGAAGTATCTCCTGACAGAGCTGACCCTGAAGCTTCCTGTGAGTATACTATTTGGGATGTTTACTTCTTACTGAGCACTACTATTGCTAATTTAATATTGATACCTTAAGGGGGGAAATACTGTTACATGCTAGACACTATTATGTGCTTAAGACGTATTATTTCATCTTTAAAACAGTGTTTTTAGGGGAAGCTGGGATGGCTCAGCGGGTTAAGCGCTCGCTTTGCAGTCCCGGAGCCCAAGGATCGAATCCTGGCTCCCCTCGGCTCCGGCCCAGGCGGACCCATGTGCTGAACTGGGGTGTGCCCCCAGTTTAGTTCTTCCGGCCCAGATCCTGCCCTGCACAGCCCCGTGCCCACCTGTGGAGTGAAACTGTATGGAAAACTAATGTTGTCAACTATGGAGACTGCTCTGGGCCCTCCCCCTTCTCAGTGTTTCTTTGTCTGTCTCTCTGTCAGAAACAATAAAAATAAATCTTTAAAAAATAAAATAAAACAGTGTTTTTAAAAGTGGATAGTCTGTTTTACTGGTGAGGAAATTGAAGTGCAGAGAAATTTCACAAATCTAATAGAGCTGGGAGTTGTTCCCAGATATTATAGGATTACAAAGACTGTCCAGAAAAAATCCAGCCATTGTCATCATAACAAGAATAGTTACATGGCTAGATACTTTCTTTTTTTCATGGCTGGATACTTTCCATATACTTGGAACTGTTCTACATGTGGCTTTCAGAAACCAAGGTAGAATAAAGATGCCAATGAGCATGTTATTATTAAATTTTCTTCTTGAATTTGGAGTGTGCCATGTGCAGGTAACTTCGATAAGTGGCTCTTTTTTTCTAAAGGTGGACGAGAGCTTAGTTCTACATTTATTACAGTTGAAAATAAAAATGGTGTTTGTTTTATAGGGGAACCAATGGAAGCTGAAGCCAGAGCCAGGGCATCTAATGAAGATGGTGACATTAAACGTATTTCCACTAAGGAATGGGCTAAATCAACTGGATATGATCCAGTTAAACTTTTTACCAAGGTTAGCTTTACTTTATAATTATGAATTTGGTTTATTTTAAAGTAGTACATGAAATTAAATTATGCTTCTTTTTATGCCTAATACTGTCTTGATTGATGTAGTCAGGATAAACAGGTTTTGAAACTGGCATTTGTAGCCAGTTTCAATGTAGCATCTAAATAGGATCTTTGTAGCATCTTTATAGGAGGTAAAATAAATCAATGTAGCATCTTTATAGGAGGTAAACTACATTCTTGGTTGTTTTTCCTTCCCTCATTTTCACTGAAATTCTTGGTTTTCCTTATACCGGTAACTGACCTTTGGTTCTTGCTGTGTCTCCTCATAAATCTCTTCCCTGCTTAAGTCTTTCATTGGCAGTTTAATTGACATGTTCTGAATTGCTCTTGAATCTTGAAGTGTCTTATTCTTGGCTGTATCCCTTTTCATTAGTATAATTTTCCTGCTGAATATTTTTAGAGAAATACTCAATATTATTTTAATTGGGTTTACCTAATGTAGCTCAGGCCCTCAGGTCTGTGTCTTAAATCTTTTTATTCAACTTTGACTTCCTAGCAAGTTTATCATAATAGATACTTGAAACTTTCTCAGCTCTTCTTAAACTGCCTAATATACTCTTGTTACCCTCACTGAGTTGATGACATAAGGATATGCTAACAGGTTTAAAGCCATTGGACATAATTTATCTGTTAAAGAGAATGTCTCACTTCACTGAAAATGTTTCTCTTCTGTTTAAGAGAAATCTGAGTAAAGGCTAAACTCTTCCACCTGCTGTCTTTCTTCCCTTCCTCGGGTACCTTATTCTTCAAACAGGATTTTCTCTCTGCCATGCATCTTAAATCTTTCCTGGCTTCTGCTGTCTACTATTCAACATGTACAGGTCCCACTGTCCTAAGCAAATGGCTTACTGTTCCATCCAGGTTGTATTTCATGTCTTTCCTCAATGGCAGCAGATGTCATAGGTTGACTCTCTTAAACCTAGTGCATTATTTCCTCAGTACAGCCTTTTCCTTGGAAAATAGTATTTATTTTGATTATACTTAAAATGCACTTAACTCTGATTGACAACAACAATCTTTTGCAAACTGGTGTCCATATACTTATTTCCATTCCAATCTGAGTGACAGTTGAGTGCCAGAGTAATTTGAAGTATCTCTAATCTTTTGTTCAACAGGTAACTTTAAGTATTAGCTATGTGTCAGGCACGACTTTTTAAGTACAGGATATTTAGTGGGGAGTAAGAGAGTGTCCTCGATCTTTGTAGGGAACTTCAAAAGTCTAACATTCGACAAGTAATTTCAAATTCATTGTTACGACATTAAATTCAGATGCAGTGCAACCCTGTAATGTAAGTAGACTTCATCTATTTATTAAACTATTATTAGACCTTTAGTATAAGGGTTCAAAAGAGGTTTTCCAGAGGAAGTGTGGTTTTTCAAACAAAGACTTTAAAAAATAAAGGTGGGAATAAGAATGCAACATATAAAAGAAAGTCTCAGGTTGCAGAACTTAAATAATTCCCATTAAAGGGAATAGTGGGAGGAGGACTGGAAAGGTAAGCTGAGGCTAGATGAGACAGCACTGTCTAGATTATGATATGAATGCTATACCAAGACAGTGGACATCCATTGAAAGATAGTCTGTAGTGTGACTATAAGGGTAGAGAGGTTATGCAGTGTACTGTTCTAGGACCTGATATTTCTGTTGTAATCAGTATGGGGCAGTCCCTTCTGGAGTTGTGCAATGCCAGGGTTGTATGAAGGACAGCATCTGTATTCCCATTGTAGTATGGAGGAAAAGTAGCCTTAACAGGACTTAGGATATATGAGGTGAGGAACAGTGAGGAATCTATCTGGTTTCCTGGTATTGATTGAACAGAGATACCATTCTCTAAGGTAACTGGGGTGGGAAGCAGATGTGTTATTTAGGAATTAGAGGGTAGGGGAAGGAGATAGAATCGATTTTGGTATTCTTGTGGAATATTAGAGATGATAAGTGATTTTACAAGTAAGGAGAGAGGTTTAGACTAGGTATGTGTTTAGAGTTCACAGATTTACAGAAAGGGGAAATAAAGTGAAGATAGTCCTGTACAGCGAGGATCCCCAACCCCTGGGCCACAGTACCAGTCTGTGGCCTTTTAAGAAACAGGCCATGGGTGAGTGGTGTGCAAGGGAGCAAAGCTTCATCTGTATTTACAGCTACTCCCCATCGCTTGCATTACTGCCTGAGCTCCGCCTCCTGTGAGATCAGTGGCGGCATTAGATTCTCATAGGAGCATGAACCCTATTGTGAACTGTGCATGTGAGGGATCTAGGTTGCACACTCCTTAAGAGAATCTGATGCCTGATGATCTGAGGTGGAGCTGAGGCTATGATGCTGGTGCTGGGGAGCAGCTGCAAATACAGATTAACATTAGCAGAGAAGTTTGATTGCCTAGAGACCATAATAAATCAATTGTTTGCAGACTCATATCAAAACCCAAGCTCAGGGCTCCCACTGATTCTGCATTATGGTGAGTTGTACAATTATTTTATTATATTTTAACAATGTAATGATAATAAAGTACACAATAAATGTAATGTGCTTGAATCATCCTAAAACCATCCCCACTCCCTTCCTGGTGACAAAAAGTTGGGGACTGCTGCAGTACAGAACTCTGAGGAACTCCCAGCATTTAATAATTGGATAGAGGTGGGAGAGATGGGGGGGGGGGTGCGGTTTAGAGAAGGGGAATCAAACACACGATGATGGAAAGTGAGCTGATTCTGGGTGGTGAGCACATAATGCGATGTATAGACAATGTCATGTAGAATTGTACACCTGGAAACAATGTAATTGATATCAATTAATGTCACCCCAATAAATTTAACATACAAAAAAAATTGGATAGAGAAGAATGTGGAGCTTATTTTGTTTGTGCTTGGGAACCCATGCTAATTTCTCATTACCTGGAAGCACTGAAGGGCCTCTGCAGAATGTCTCTAGTAATGTTTGTGGCCCAAATCATACTGGACTCCTTTCAGACATTACCATCTCCTTGAACTTTTTCTTAGATATAGAATTCCTGGTAGTACCAAAAGCTGTGTGATTTTCACACTAAATTGTATTCTAATTATTTGTATATTTGGCTACTTTTCCAAAGATTAAGTATGCTTAATAAATATTGATTGAGGGGATGCTGGGATGGCTCAGCAGGTTGAGTACTTAGCTTGTAGCCCCGGGGTCTGAGGATTGAATCCCAGCCCAGGCCCATGCAGACCCATGTGCTGAACTGGGGTAGGCCCCCAGTTCGGTTCTCACCAGGGTGAGCTCTATGCAGGAGGCCCCTGGCCCAGCTCCTGCCCTGCGCAGCCCCACACCTACCTACCTGTGGAGTGAACTATGTAGAAAACCAATGATGTGCAGCTATGGAGAATGCTCTAGAGTCAGACGCTCCACATTGTGTCTCTCTCTTTCAAAAAATAAAATAAAAATACCGGTAAATCTTATAAATAAGTAAACAAATAAGTATTGATTGAATTGACTATATTTTGATAGAAAGTTATTTTTTTATTAACCCAACTCTAAATTCATACCACATACATATACTAAATCAATCAATAATAGAAAAATACAGCTAAGGAAAAAAGTAAAAATCATCTGAAATTATACCACACAGGATAATGTTATGCATGTGACAATCTTTCTGTCTACATGTAGTAATGTTTATATTTTTGTTTTTGAAATAGTAATTGTTTTCTTGTCTGTTTTGGGCGGCACATTTCAGATGTTACAGATCATTAAATTGTGGTTTGAGCACTTTTAAAATGTGTATTCTTTACTGGTATGTACCCACAAACTTGGAGATACTGCTTACTGGTATCTCTAGGCTCAGTGATTATTCAGTTCTTGTGGCAGTGATGTGTATGGTAGCCCCTTGGTTGGTGTGACTGTGCTTCAGACAGAGCTTTTTGAGCTTTAGGGGAGCTTTTATGGAGGTAACTTGGGAGGGCTGGGTCAATCAGCACAGTTCAGAGTTCCTTACTCAGCTTTCCTCAGTTTCAAATGTAGGGGTTCTTTGTAAAATTTCCTTTTACAAAAGGCTTAAGCTCTTTTTCTTTAAAAAATTGTTTATCTACTGGTATATGACATCCTTAAATCAGAGAATTTTATAGTGTAATAGTGATTATAAATCAGCAATAAAAATTTGTTATGGGGACTGGAAGGTTTATGGAATTTATCTTTTTTTTCAAGCTTTTTAAAGATGATATCAGGTATCTCTTGACAATGGACAAACTATGGCGGAAAAGGAAACCTCCGGTTCCGTTGGACTGGGTTGAAATACAGAATCAAGGTAAAGGATACATTTTAATTTGGGGGATACTAAAATTGCAAATTCCCTACCTAAAGTCTTTGAATAGCTATTTTTTCTGGATAGTGGTATACATTCATGGTAAGAAGTTCTTTTTAAATATTTATTTATTTATTTATTTTTGACAGAGAGAGAGAGAGAGAGAGAGAGATAGATAGAGAGAGAGAGAGAGAGAGATACAGAGACAGAGAGAGAACTGAGCTGGGGGAGCTCCCAGTTCAGCACATGGTTCCGCACCGGCCGGGGCCGGGATTCGATGATCCTCGGTCCCCGGCGCTGCAAAGTGAGTGCTTAACCCACTGAGCCATCCTGGCTTCCCCCAAGAAGTTCTTAAGATTCAGAAAAGTATGAAAAAGGGGGGGAAAAATCACTGGAAATCTTATCACTAGAGAAATAGCCACTATTAACATTTTAGGGAATGTCTGGTTCTCAGCTCTGTGCACATAGACACAGGCAGTTGTGTATGCACTTTACATAATGGAATCATATTATTCATATACTCTGACTTGCTCTTTTCAGTAAATAATATTTAGTTCTTTATCAGTTAACATTTAGTTGTTTCATATTTTCCCTGAAACAAAGTGTGTGATGAGTATATATGTACATGTGTCTTTGTTCCTTTGTGTGATTATCACTAAGATTTAATATAGGAACATATTTGTAATTTTAAATGTGAACAAAACTTTTGCGGTAGTGACTACTTCCTTATCCCACTCTACCTTAACACAGTGTGTGACTTCTTTATCTGAGTTGTATTGCAAATGATTTATGCATAGCAGTAATCAGCACATTGGAACTTAAAGGGTCCCAGAAGATTTGGGGTATCAGTATGGAGCAGTTTTCTACAGTAATGGATACTTGACATTAAGTATGGCTTTCATAGCTTCCACTTAGAGTTCTAACTATGTGCTGAGCATAATGTTTATCAAATCTTACCTATATTATGTCCCTGAATCCCCTAGTAACCCTGTGAGGTTCTGAGGCAGTCTTGCACCTTTCCCATCTCAGTATTAGCAGTTTTCTTTCAAATATATGTATTAAGATAATTATTTTAATGGACTTTGTTTCATACTATTTTATTTTCTTACTGGTCAGGCATTGAATTGTTAAAACAGAGTAGAGGGATGATGTTTAATAGTGAAATTTCTAATGTTTTTTTTTCTTTAGAAGAAACCAGTGCTTCAGATCAACAAAATGAACCCCAGCAAGGTCTGAAAGACCAGCAGGTTCTAGATGTGAAGAGCTATGCACGTCTATTTTCAAAGAGCATCGAGACTTTGAGAATTAATTTAGCAGAAAAAGGGGATGGAGCTGAGCTCATATGGGACAAGGTTCGTTTTGAAAAAGTGTGGCAGTTACATATCCAATGTATATTTTAGTTCTTGAACTGTAATCAGAAGCTAGAAATTTTGGGGTATTGTTTATTCTACCAGATTTTGAGGACACAATGTTCATTTTGTTTGGATGTTTTTATATCTAATTACTACATTGAATTAATGCATTTTCTATACATGAATTCAAACAATATGAAATTTTATTTCAGATTCTAGTGATATGTTTATGGTTTATGTTAACTGGAGAAATAATTTGAATATATTAGTAAAATGTTATGCTGACTTAAGATAACTTCTGCAATATAAATTTGTTAATAGAAGTCAAAATCGTTTTGGAGACAACAGCTCATGGGTCTAATTAGATCTTGAAAGTAATAAAATTGCCTTTCTGTTGAAATACAGTAGACTAATGCACCTGGAAAAATCTCAAGCAACTGGCAAAATTACTGTAAGAACGTGCTGTTTGCTTAAGTTTTGATTAACAGAGAGTCTACTTATATTTATCTAGCATCTACCAATCCCCAGGGGTGCTTGTTAACTGAGAATCTACTGTATTTATAATTTCTAGAGATCTGAGGCTTCCCAATACAAAAATGAGATGTAATTATTCTTACAAGTTAGTATTTAACAGTATTTTGCAATCAGATGTCATATTTTGAGGTTATATGAGTTAATTTTACTTGTAGTCAGTATTTTCTGTGGCTATAAGTGATATATATCTGATAAAAGTTATATGTTCCTATGATGGTAAAGATTTACCATGAGTTTTAAAATAAGGGGAAAAGTTTGGTTGATTTTAGCAACTAAGATAGCTTTATGTGTGTGAATTTTGGAACTGTGGTTAAATCAGACATCTAAAATAAACTAGTAAATTTAGATTTTGGGGATTCTTGTAAATATCAGTCTCTTGGGTTTATGTAATATAAGGAGTAACTATTTTTAAAAGTTTTTCACTGTTAGTGTTGTAATAGGGATTTGGGAAGTTTTCATCCCTACATGGCGGGCTTAGATAACAAAGCCTTGCAAGCGAGAGTTGTTACCCTATGTGAGTAAAATTGCGCCTAGTGAGTGTGATAAGCCAATTGCCTAGGAGAGTATTTAATGGACAGTGTTGGGTGCTGTTTAATATTCATACTTAATTCTTATGAGATGTTTATATAATTTTCCATGTTTAACAGATTAAGGAATTTTGGGTTGGGGAGCTTGATTTGCCTGAGTTACACAACCAGCCAATAAGTAGAGAGCCCACACATCCTGTTAGTGCTTTTTCTTCTGTACTTTGGTGCTTCTGAGTTATAGGATAGGATAGTATATTCTCAGCAAGCTGGATACCTTGCTGAAATCTAATTAAAGAGACCAGGATATAGTCTCAGGAAGAATATAAATTGTCAGGGGAAAATATTTATTGTACTGCCATATCTGAAAAGAAACAGCAAATAGAGGAGAGTGGTATATATAAATGGAATTTGGAGAAGGGAAACCAAAATGAATGGTCTGGGTGTTTCTGAGATGAGTCTTAATTGAAACACTCAAAAAAGCCTCCATTTCTTTGCTTGAAATCTGCTTTATCAGACAGCCTTCTCATTATAGGCATACCTTATTTTATTGTTCTTCGCTTTATTGCGTTTCACAGATGTTCTGTTTTTTACAAATTGAAGGCAAGACCCTTGCCAGCAAAAGGATTATGACTTGCTTTATTGTGGTGGTCTGGAACTGAACCCGCAGTACCTATCTCCAAAGTATGCCTGTATTGACTGATGGACCCAAGGAAAGGATTGCCATTGTCTGTGAATGGAATTGGTGTTTTGTTTTATATATACACTTAGTCTCTAGTGCATTTGTTTAAGCAGGAGTGAGTTCTTAGAAGCCTGGTGGCCCTTGGCATTCTTGTCAGATGGTATTCCTGGGTCAGAGGAGCTGATGATGCCTGTTCCTGCCTCATCTAATCTGCATGCTACTGTAAGGCATTCTCTCTCCCTCAAGGCCATCATCTCTTGTTCTGGTTGACTGACTACAATGTTGTAAACATGTGAAAGTATTGTGCTAAAATTAGTACTAGTCAAATTTGTGGGGAGACTTGTTAAGTTATTTAAATTATTGGCAGGATGACCCATCTGCAATGGATTTTGTCACCTCTGCTGCAAACCTCAGGATGCATATTTTCAGTATGAATATGAAGAGCAGATTTGATATAAAATGTAAGTTGTTTTGTACTGCAGTTGTATCATCTAAAATGCTAAGTTACTCATTTCTTAAACAGCTAAACATATTTTTAATTTTGTTTTTAGCAATGGCAGGGAACATTATTCCTGCTATCGCTACTACTAATGCAGTGATTGCTGGGTTGATAGTATTGGAAGGACTGAAGATTTTATCGGGAAAAATAGACCAGTGTAGAACAGTGAGTACTTCTGTTTGCATTTTTTATTCAGCCTCTTCTTAAAGTAATATATTTGCAGGGAAAGAATAATTTATAAAACAAACACATGAAATGGACAATTTAAAAAATGAAAATAATTGATTTAAAGCACTGGAAACATAATTATTCTCATTACCTTGTGAATTCATGCTTAAGTAAGCTTCCTGGGAATTGCAACAAAAAGGAAAATATTTGCTACTTTTATTTTTGTCTAAAATGAAAGCAGAAGCTAGTTTGCTTCTTTAACATTTCCAGTTTTACTGAATTCTTATAGGAACTCATTGTGTGTGTTCTTATATTGAGGTTTTTTCTATTGTTTTCACTTCTAAGAGTTCATTATGGGTTTTAAATTTTGTTTGGTGGTTTTATAGTCCCTTGTTCTTTAGTCATTATTTCAATTTTCTTTTTTTTTTTTGAGAGAGAGACAGAAGGGGGAGGGCCCAGAACAGTCTCCATAGTTGCACATCATTGGTTTTTCCACAAAGTTTCACTCCACAGGTGGGCGTTGGGCTGCCCGGGGTCTCACCTCGGTGAGAACTGAACTGGGGGCACTCCTCAGTTTAGCATATGGGTCCGCACGGGCCAGGGCCGGGATTCAAGGCCCCGGGATTCGATCCTCGGTCCCCCGGGCTGCAACATGAGCGCTTAACCCACTGAGCCATCCTGGCTTCCCCCAATTTCCTTTTTTAAATTAAAACCTATTTTATATTCTTTGATAATGTTAATATCTGTAATTTTTATGACAATCTATTGTCATGTCTGCCAGATATCTCTCACAGTATTTCATGTGGTGTATGATTTCTTTTTTTTAAGTGAATTAGTATTTGTTAAAATTGTATCTGTAATAACTTTTTAAGGACCTATATAAGGTGTATGTCTTCAAAGATGGTTTGTCTTCTCTAGGTACCTAGGGTCCTACCAATCTGGGACCATTTTAAATTCTTTAGTATATATATGTATATAATATTCAGACAGCAAAACTACATGCTGTCCTATATTATTGTAATGAATTATAAAGAAAGTTTTTTCCCTTCCCTGAAGCACCAAGGTCAAGAGAATTTTTCTTGTTATTTCTGTGGAGATGTTTTTCTCCTTTTTACTCTCTTCTCCTTGCAGATCTTTGCATTATGTAAGGGTCTCCTATTATAAGAGATCTACATTAGTGAGAGATGGACTAGGTTAATCTCTTTAAGATTAAAGCCACTTGGGTATTCTTTGGATTCTTGCTTTCATTCTGTATTGAGCTTGTGTGTCTGAAGATGCTTTGTTTTCTTACCAGATTACCAATTGAAAGCAACTCCCAAAAAATATTGTAGCCAATATTTTTGCTATTTAGGTTCTCCTTTTTACTACAATGTTGAAAGGACCAATTTACTTTCAGGAATTTCTAAATGTTTTATTATTTTGGATTTGTACTCTTTATTTTTCAGTGCCATTATTGATACAGTCTTGAAATATCTTACTGTTTTCCGGAAATTTCAGAGTGAAGAAATGTAGAATTATTGCCAATCTGCCATCTTGATTTAGTTTTTATTTAAAATTTTGGGGGGGCTGTCTGGATAGCTCAGCAGGTTGAGGACTTGTCTTGCAACCATGAGGTCTGGGGATCGAATCCCTGGCCCATGCAAACCCAACTCGTAACCTCCAAGATGGCAGTGAAGTTTCTCGCCTCCCACTCAGGAGGCCTCCTGTTCAGTTCCCACCCCATGCAGCCCCACATCCACCTGTGTGAAAGGAATCTGTCACAACTAATGATGGACAACTCTGGAGACTACTCTGAACCCTCCCCCCTCTATCTCTATCTATCTCTATTTCTCTCTCTCTCTCTTTCTCTCTCTCTCCCCTCACCTTCTCTCTAGAAAAACAAAATCTTTTTAAAAATTTTAATTTTTGCTATCATATAATTTAATTTCTAATACCTTTATTTTTTTATTTCTACCTTTTTATAGAAGCCTGAATTTGAACTATGGCTACAATATCCCTTTGAGCTTACGTATGATACTAATTATTGAATTTGTTCAAATGTATTGTTTTCTGTAAACACCCTTCTCATTCCTCTGCCTTCTTAGCTCTGTTGTCTCTTGGGTTAATGATACTTATGTCTAGATTTTATTTGTTCACATTTATAAATGAATTTTAGGATGGATTAATAGTGTTAACCTGGATATTAGTAGTGTTAGCAATTGTTTTTATTACTGTTAGGTTTCCTTAGTACAGTTACCTTCCCAGTGAAGCCCAAGATCAAATTGTTTTCCTATTGTACCCTGCTTCCAGACCCTCCAGTACAATGACTACTACCAGTAACACTTACTACAGAAGATCTATTCCTAGCATTTACTACCTCTTGAGGGGTTTACTTCTTTAAGCTTGTGGCAATCCATAGATCCTCTTTAGAATTAATTTATCTTAGCAAGTAACATAGTATATGGTAGTCACAAGATAAGAGTTTGTGTATCAGCTTTCAGTGTTGTCCTGACATTTGTTTATATTGAATCTGGCTAGTGTACTCCAGACTTTGTAGTAGTAGTAGTAGTAGTAGTGTGATTATGAGGTGGGGACCTTTTTAAATATCAGTGTTTTTTTTGTTGTTGTTGTTGTTTTAAAGGTTTTTTCTTTCAGTCCGTGGTTTCTTTTATTCTCTTTTTTTTGTTTTTTTTATTATTTATTTATTTTTATTTTTGACAGAGAGAGAGAGATACAAAGAGAGAGAACTGAACTGGGGGAGCTCCCAGTTCAGCATATGGTTCCACATAGGCCAGGGCTGGGATTCGATCCCCGGTCCCCGGTGCTGCAAAGTGAGCACTTAACCCACTGAGCCATCCCGGCTTCCCCTGTTTTTTTTTTTAATTAGCCTTAGTTCTTGTTATTTTTCTTTTTTGGGTATTAGGGAAATGGTAAGTAGGTGCTTATAATACCAGAAGTACATTTTTTTTCTCTTAAGTAAATAAATGTTAATGTCATAGTTATAGAAAACTTGAAAAGAAAGGCAAGCACCTTGTTTTCATACATCTGTGAAAGAATTATCATAATTGGAGATACTAGTATATTGGTCTTGTTGGGAAGTTGGCTTATAACCAATAAGAATAACCAGTAGGCAGGTCCCCAAAAGCTGATTTGATGATAACAGAGATGAGTATAGTAGGCCCTTATTCTTCTTGCTAAATTAGTTTGCAGAATACTCTAGATTCTTCAAGGTGATTTTTTTTTTTAAGATTTATTTTTTTATTTTTGACAGAGAGAGAGAGAGAACTGAACTGGGGGCACTCCCCAGTTTAGCACATGGGTCCACATGGGCCGGGGCCAGGGCCGGGATTTGATCCTCGGTCCTCGGCACTGCAAAATGAGCACTCAGCCCACTGAGCCATCCCGGCTTCCCCTGTGATTTCTTTTTAATAAGCTCAGATCACATGGTAGCTAGTTTGGAAAATCAGGCTCTTAATGTCATGAATTTTCTTATCCTTTTTGCCATCTGGAAAGGGAATATTTAAGGCATTTTTTGTTGGTTATACAGTAAGCTCAACAGTAAACTTCAGATTGCATACTGTTGTAACTTGGATTTCCGATTTTTGGTTGTGTTTTTTCTCCTCCAAAGATTTTTTTGAATAAACAACCAAACCCAAGAAAGAAGCTCCTTGTGCCTTGTGCACTGGATCCTCCCAATCCTAATTGTTATGTATGTGCCAGCAAGCCAGAGGTGACTGTGCGACTGAATGTCCATAAAGTGACGGTGCTCACATTGCAAGATAAGGTAAGTGCAGAGGCTGCTTTCCCACAAGTTTGTTTGTTTTCATTTTCCTAAAAAGAAACAAAGAAAACCCAAGTTCTCTTTTGCCTTTTACAGTGTTAATGTAATAACAAACTAAAAGTCAGATAGTTATCCAGAAAGACTTGACTAGTGAAGTGTGTTACTCTGATATTATGGAGTCCTGCTTGCTTTTTTCTGTGGGTTCCAGTATATGTGCCTCACATCCCAGAAAGGAATTAGATGTATTTGGCTGGAAAATGCACCGCAGGTAGTATAGAGGTGGCACAGTGTCTTGGCAAGGAAGAGACTCTGCTCTCTCTTTGTTTCACAGATAGTGTGTAAATTCTATATTTTTTGGCAGGTGGGAGATAATCCTCTTTAAATGGTCTGGTGTGATGGTCCTGATTGTGGTGTGTTAAGTTAGTCCCCGAAGAGATGCAGCATCTGTGCTCCTGCATTCACCTATAGAGCTCTGGAGTGAGGGGAGTGGAGGTTTAGGATATGGTCAGGTTCTATGGCCTGGTCCTTAGGTTCCTCCTAAACTGGATAGATTCGTTTCTTTATTAGGAAAGATATCAAAATGGTCCCCAATGGGCTGTCATTTCTACTTTTGGGATCACTTCAGATTGTTCTCTGATTATTTTTATTTTGTTACATATTGACAGACCTGCTAGATATTCATGGTTCTAAAGGCTGTTTTTGGTGGGTATGTATAGTCATTTCTGGGGGAAATGGATATGTATGGCAGGTTGATTTGATCTTACATTTTGGATGAGGAAGCAGTAGGACTTTGAATACTGGCCAGTAGAGGGTAGTTGCCTCATCTTATTTCTTAGGAAATAATTATAATTGGTATCTACTCATTCTTGAGCATAAAGGCAATTCCACTATATATAGAATAAATGGACCCTTATAGAGTTCCCTTTTTATTAAAGATTTATTTTATTGGTTTTGACAGAGACAGAGAAGTGGGAGGGCTCAGAGCAGTCTCCATAGTTGTATGTCATCAGTTTTCAACATAGTTTCGTTCTGCACAGTTGGGCAGGGCCACACAGGGCTGGAACCAGGCTAAGGGCCTCCCGCATGGGAAGTACTCCCCCTTGAGCCAGGGGCTGAGCCGGGGTCAGTAACCAAACTGGGGGCCTTCCGCATGGGAAGCACACCCCAATTCAGCATATGGGTCCACGTAGGCTGGGGCCAGGATTCAATCCTCAGTCCCCAGGGCTGCAAAGGAAGCACTTAACCCACTGAGCCATCCCAGCTTCCCCTCCCTCATTTTTTTAGGAGCAGGTAGATTTGACAAAATATCGCTTCTGACCCATCTTGGAATTTAAAGAGAGGTAGAACTTGGGGAGAGGAAGACTATCTGAGAATCAAGTTAATGAGAAAATCTGCATCTATAAAACATGTCAGTACAGGATTGTCATCCACACTGAGATAAAATATGTTACTTGTCTTAGCTCAGTACCTAATCTGTAGGAAGGACAAAATACCAAGGGCTAATCAAGGAGATCTCAGTCCTCCATTTGGAGGAAGTTTTATCTGATCTTAACCAGTAATCAAACACAGGATGGAATATGGGCATGAAATAATTGGATGAATTACCACTGTTTTCTTGTTTGCCCTAAGGTGTCTTAGAAAAACTTGGCTCCTTTCCAATAGAAGGACAAAATAAGAGCCTTTATGGAAAAAAGTGTAGATTCTTTATGCTCTTTAGTACACATACTAATATTTTGAATCTTTTTTTTTTTCTTTCTGTAGATAGTGAAAGAAAAATTTGCTATGGTAGCACCAGATGTCCAAATTGAAGATGGGAAAGGAACCATCCTAATATCTTCAGAGGAAGGAGAGACAGAAGGTATTACACATTGCATTTATTCACTCCCTTCATTTGGGTGGAGACTGCCTAAATGAGAGAGTACATATTAGTTTATCTACTTACTATATATGTTACACAGTATCACATCTGAAAGGGGCAATGTTTGGTCATGGAGGTGTTCTGCCAAGATGGCATAACCTTGGTGGGATCGCCACAGTTCCAGATTTGGGAATTCCATGCTGTCAGCATGTCTCAGGTACTATTTTTCAATAACCCAGTGCAACGTCACCATATACACTGACTGCAATGCTCTTGTCTGCTTCAAAGGAACTATCTTGCATGTATCATGGATTCGGGGAGCTAAATGGTAATGAGAATATCTGATCTATTTGGTGATAGATCAGAGTGGTAATCTAAGGTTTAAGAGCCTGCCTGCTCCTACTATAGAGCAGAAAGTAATGCTGAAAATCAGTGCCCAGTTTTGACTTTCTAGACTTTTTTTATTTTTAATATTCAAGCAGGCCACCCTTTTTGTTAATGCATTTGTTATGCAAAGTACAATGCATTTGATTGTGTTTAAACTTTCTTAGTGAAAATTGATTCTGAATCTGGTTCAGCCTACACTAGTCAGTCTGATTGGACTTGGAAGTTCTCACACCTCTTCTGTCACTTTGGCAGCTCATCTGTTGGGTTACTGTTTTAATTGATTTCTTCATATTCTAAGTTCTGCCACTGTACCATTATTTTAAAAATCTAGGGGCATTGTGTTTCCCCCATATTGATGTTTTTATTTACGTACTTGTTCAGTGGTCATTTATTCAGCACACTTTGCGAATTCCTGATGGGCATTCAAACATCAAGCCTTTATTTATTTATTTATTTATTTATTTATTTTTGACAGAGAGAGGAGAGAGAGAGAGAGATACAGAGAGAGAACTGAACTGGGGGAGCTCCCAGTTCAGCATATGGTTCCACACGGGCGGGGCCGCGATTCGATCCTCGGTCCCCGGTGCTACAAAGTGAGCACTTAACCCACTGAGCCATCCCGGCTTCCCCAAGCCTTTTATAAATTAAAATTTAGTGTCAGGATTCTTTTTGATTAGTTCCTGTTGAGAAATCGTTTAGGGGGAAGCCGTGGTGACTCAGCAGGTTGAGCGCTTGCTTTGCATCCCGGGGACCAAGGATCGAATATCGGCCCATGCAGACCCATATGCTGAACTGTGGTGTGCCTCCCATGCGAGGGGGCCCCCAGTTCAGTTCTTGCCCCCTCTTCCCCGGCTCAGCCTGTGGCTCAAGGGGGTGTGCTTCCCATGTGGGAAGCCCCCATCCCAGTTCCCGCCCTGTGCAGCCCCCACCCACCTGTGTGGAATGAAACCATGTCTAAAACTGATGACATACAACTATGGAGACTGCTCTGGGCCCTACCCCTTATCTCTGTCTCTCTCTCTTTCTCTCTGTCAGAAAACAAAAAAATAAATCTTTATAAAAAGAAAGAGGGAAAGAAAGGTGGGATGGCTCAGCGGGTTAAGCACTCGCTTTGAAGCCCCAGGGACCGAGGATCGAATCTCGGCCCTGGCCCATGCGGACCCACATGCTGAACTGAGGTGTGCCCCCAGTTCAGTTCTTGCCGGCGCAGCCCCATGCCCACCTGTGGAATGAAACATGGGAAACTAATGTCGACTATGGAGACTGCTCTGGGCCCTCCCTCTTCTCTCTGTCTCTCTCTGTCTCTGTTTCTCTCTGTCAAAAATCAATAAAATAAATCTTTAAAAAAAAAAGAAAGAAAAATTGTTTAGGATACTAGGTCATGCATAATTAGAGACCATGTTTTGGCTGGGTAGAAGTCTATTTTAAGAGTCTAGTTGAATATTTAGGCCCCATTCTAGCCAGCTGTCTTCACAAGAAAAAAAAAAGTTCATGACTATATGCTGTCCTTAGTTTTAGCTAGCTCTTTCAAATGCTAGGACCTTAAGAATAAAAACTGGTCTAGAATCTCAGTGGCTTAAATGTGGCCCTTCTCTATAAAATAATGTGCTGCTGAGGATGAGATGGCATTTATTAAATACATGTGGAAGCCTGTATTACAGGCATAGTTATAGGTATTTATAATTTAAGGATGAATAAGACAGTAGTCTCTGGTTTGTACTGCATAGTCTGGAAGGAGAGAACAAGTAGATTTAGTACAGTCTTAAGAAATACTATGGAAAAAGGGTGTATGAATTAAAACTTTGTTGAATGGAGGTCATGGGAGAAAGCAGACTCTTGGTCCAGTTCTTGAAGAAGTAAGGGCCCTCTTGACAGAAGGGAGTGTCTGCATTTGGGCAGAATGAACATCTACAAAGGTATTACTTATAAAACAACGTAAAAAGCTTTAGGAATGGCCAGTTATTTTGTTTCACTGGAAGGTGGGCTTGGCAGTGGTGGTTCACTGGAGTACTTCCTGTGGCATATATGTAATGTATAATTGTCTTTCTCCTCCTCTAGTATCTTACTTTCACAAGGGTTTAAGCAGTGGAATAATGTTACATCTATTGCAATCCTCAGAGGGTGAGTTAAGGGTGTGAGAATGGAGGCAAGTGTCAGTTGGGGAGGAAAAAAAAAATGAAGGGAGTGAGAAATTTTTACCAAGATAGAAGCAGATGACAGATTTGAGATCTGCAAGATCAAACTTCAGGGTACAGGTGAGGAAGAGTAAGTAGCATTGTTAGACCTGTATAGGACTTTTGCCAGGACTCTGGCTTTATAGATGATGCTAATTTACCAGGATGGAATGCACAGTGACTGTTTTCCTTTGGGATATATTTGGTGTAAGGAGTTTGTAGTGAGTGGGGAATGTGTGAAAGGTCTTGGGGATGGAAGTCTGAGTGGGAACTTATTTTTGAAAGATATTCCAGGTTGATTAAAATGTTAAATATGTAAAAGAATTAGAAACTGTCATTATATTCTGGGTTTCAAGTTCAGGGTAGAGAGATACTTGCTAAGCATTTTCCTATAAACAATGTAAGGAATAATAAAAACTAAAGAAAAAAAAAGATCATTTGGTTATGTAGAAAATTACATACCGGTAAATTTAAGTCCTGAAAACTAGAATTTTTTTTTTTTAAGATTTATTTTGATTGTTTCTGACAGAGAGACAGACAGATAGAGAGAAGGGGGAGTGCTCAGAGCAGTCTCCATAGTTGAGGATTAATTTTCCATATAGTTTCATTCCACAGGTGGGTGCGGGGCCACGCAGTGCAGGAACTGGGCTGGGAGCCTCCTGCACAGGCCCTGGCAAGACCTGAACTGAGGGTACACCCCAGTTCAGCATATGGGTCCACATGAGCCGGGGCCGGAACTCGATCCTTGGCCTCCGGGGCTGCAAAGCAAGCGCTTAACCTGCCGAGCCATCCCAGCTTCCCCGAAAACTAGAATTTAAAATGTAGCTTACTTAGTATGTATCAGGCATATAGGTCAACAGGTTCTGTATAGTCTATGACCCTGAAAGAAAAAATATTTAATAAAGTGGAGTGTAAATAGGGAGCAAGATGAGAAGCATGCTTTTCTTTCCTTTTTCAAAGACTTTATGTTTTTATTTTAAATAATTTCACTTTTTAGATACACTTGTCATACAGTATTATATTAGTTTCTCATGTACAACATAATGACTAGACATTTATATACCTTACAGAGTGGTACTATACTGATAAGTATAGTACCCACCTGACACCCTACATAGTTACTACATTATTATTGATTATATTCCCTATGCTGTAGAGCAGCAGTCCCCAATCTTTTGGCACCAGGGACTGGTTTCATCAAAGACAGTTTTTCCACAGAATGGCGGGGGGGGGGATAGTTTCATGATGATTCAAGCACATTACATTTATCGTGCATTTTATTATTACTATGTTGTAATGTATAATGAAATAATTATACAACTCAACATAATGCAGAATCAGTAGGCGCCCTGAGCTTGGGTTTTGATATGAGTCTGCCAGCAGTCTCCATGCAGTCAGACCTCTCTGCTAATGTTAATCTATATTTGTAGCCGCTCCCCAGCACTAGCATCACCACCCAGCTCCATCTCAGAGCATCAGTCATTAGGTTCTCATAAAGAGGAAGCAATCTAGATCCCTTGCATGAGCAGTTTATGATAGGGTTCCCATTCCTATGAGAATCTAATGCCTCCACTCATCTGAAAGGAGGTGGACCTCAGATAGTAATGTTGAGCGATGGGGAACAGCTGTAAATATAAATGAAGCTTTGCTCACTGGCCTGCCACTCACCTTCTGCTCTATAGCCCAGTTCCTAACAGGCCAGGGACCAGTAGCAGTCCGTGGCCCAGGGGTTGGGCTCTCCTGTGAGAAGATGCACTTTAGTAGATGAGGCTTGAGTTCTTTTACAGGTCATGAGAGGAACATTTGAATATACAGTAGAGAAAGGGTAATTAAGGCAGAAAGGCTCTGGAATAGGTAGGACATGGGGTTGACAGAGAGAAGGGGGAGGGCCCAGAGCAGTCTCCATAGTTGCATGTCATCATTTCTTTTATATTGTTTTGTTCTGCACAGGTGGGTGGGGCCTTGCAGCATGGGAACTGGGCTGGGGGCTGCCACATGGGAGGCATGCCCCCTCAAGCCGGGGGCCAAACCGGGGTCCTCCCACATGGGAAGCTCACCCTAGTTCAGCATATGGGTCCACACTGGCCAGGGCTGGGATTCGATCCTCGGTCCCCAGGGCTGCAGAGCGAGCACTTAACCCACTGAGCCATCCCGGCTTCCCCTATTGCCTAATATTTTAGTAAAGTAGTTTCCTAGGGTTGCCATTACCAAAATACATAGGGTGACTTAAATAAAAAATTTATTTTCTCATAGTTCTGGAAATCTTAAGGTCTTTAAGACACTAGAGGTTTTAAAGTGTGGACAGGTTTGGTTTCTCCTGTGCTCTCTCCTTGGGTTCTTAAGAAGATACCATTTAGATTGGGTTAGGGCTCATCATAACAGCCTCATTTTAACTTAATTCTCTAAAAAAAAACTATCTTCAAATACAGTAACATTCTGAGGTGCTGGGGTTACGGCTTCAATATAAGCATTTGAGGGGACATAATTCAGTTTATGATGGGGGATTGACCTTTTTAAAACTAATGTGACTACCTCATGGAGCTATAACTAAAGTATTCAAATTCCTTTCAAATTTCCTAGCTAATAATCATAAGAAGTTATCAGAATTTGGAATTCGTAATGGGAGCCGGCTTCAAGCAGACGACTTCCTTCAGGACTACACTTTATTGATCAACATCCTTCATAGGTAGGAACTATTACTATTTTAAGTATAAGAAATTATTTGATTGTGGGGAGCCGGGATGGCTCAGCAGGTTAAGCGCTCGCTTTGTAGCCCCGGGGTCTGAGGATCGAGTCCTGGCCCATGCGGACCCATATGCTAAACTGGGGCGAGTTTCCTATGTGGGAGGCCCCCAATTCAGCCCCCCAGCTTGAAGGGATGTGCCTCCCATGCAGAAGGCCCCTGGCCTGGTTCCCGCCCTGCATGGCCCCTGCCCATCTGTGTGGAACAAAACCATACCAAATACTGATGACACACAACTATGAAGACTGCTCTGGGTCCTCCCCCTTCTCTCTGTCTCTCTGTCTGTCTGTCTGTCTCTCTCTGTCAAAAACAATAAAATAAATCTTAAAAAAAAAAAAAAGGAAATTATTTAATTGTATGAGGGTTGTCTGGGGAAAATCCAGCCATATATATCTCTGTTTTTCTTTGTTTTTCTTTCTTTTTTCTTTTTCCACCCGCCACATCTCTGTTTTTCATATTACATGGCTGGATACTTTTCAGACAGCCTTCATACACAGTTATGGTAAAGTGGTTGGAGAAAAATATGTATTCTTACCCATAATACTGTTTATTTGATACTGCTCAGTATATTTGCTCTACTTGGCCACTTAATTACTTGAGGTTTGTCCTACAGAAAAATTTGGGAATTCAGAAATAGAACAGATGGAAAAAAAATGTTTAAGGGTAAATATCAATGGTGGCTGATCAAAAAGAGGGTAGAAATCCAGGTGTTTGAAGTTATAATTAGAGCTGAGTCCAATTTGATAATTAAACTACTATAAAATTTTCAATTATT
>PVKE010028092.1:0-21157 GCA_004027555.1 Craseonycteris thonglongyai | reverse complement strand
AAAGAAGCAGGTTGAAAAAAGAGCTACTGTTTTAACACTTATTAAGATTCATATATTTGTAATGAAGTTTCCAGTGAAAGAGATTTTTATTTTCTTTTTAAGAACAAAAATGCGATTTGAGAGTAGCTGACAATCTTCCATTTCTCCACATAGAGTAGAGACATTTGGAACATCCTTTGGGGGGTAGGAAGTTGGAATTATTATCATGAAGACTTACTATTACTAATGCAAAGCAAGTTTCTATCCATGGCTTTTTTCTTGGGGAGGGGGAATGTGCTGTCACTATAAATCTTAATAAGGATACTATTGACTAAGATATTAAGTATTTTGTTTATTACTACAATATAAACAAGATCAAGCTTTAACTGTGCTATATATCTTTGTAGATATAGAAAAATGTGTTTCCAAAATAGGAATTTAAACTATTTTAGAACCCACACATTACTTAATTTAGAACTACAGTACTTAAATTGGGAAGCAATCTACTTTTTGAACAATATCCTTTCAACCTTTGTGATTGTCTCGTCTGGATAATGGAGATCAGATTATACCTCTGGGTTGGGTTAGGAGCTTTCTGTGAAGGAAATGAAAGGTTTATTTGTTTGCTTTCTTCTTGCCTAATTGCTCTGCTAGAAAATGCTGAGGTAGCAAATAGCATAGTCTTGAGCAGAAGGAGAGGAGAGGCCCCACCGATTTACATGCTGAGAACTGACAGAGATGGGGGTTCAGAAATGAGAAGACTTGTGAGGGCTGGAGACTCTTATGAGGCCTGGGACCTCCGTAGCCGGGGAGTCTGTGCAGACCAAAACAAAGGCCTTCCAAAGGGCATCAGAGCCTATAAACCCCAAAAGTAATCACTGTTGGTAATAGTGTATATAATCATTTTTATTTCTTCACTGAGCATTTATTGAGGACTTTTTCTCAATTAAGTAGTGATTTTTATGTATGCTTCTAACCCATTTAATGTTACTGGCCACTACAGTGACTCATTATATTTCTGTTTGTCTCTAACATATTTTTCTCATAATAAAAAAAATTAACAAGATGAGCACTTATATATGAACATTCCATGCATTCCACATACTGGCACATGGATAATACATGAGAGCTTGCAGAGCAGGTCATGCTATTCACTTATGGCCAAGGAACATGGGAGTCAGATGCTACAGACACTCTCAAAGGGTTGAATGCATTCTGTCATCTGTATTCCTCTGTGGCTTCGTTTTCTGCCATTTATTTCTGGCAAATAGTTTTGATGAATAATGGCTGACAAAGGCAAGCTAAGTGAAGTGTTCATTTGCCATGAAAAATGGAAACTATACTAACTGTTTAAATGCAAGTTTTCTGGCTGTCCAAGGATACAATGGAGTAAACCAAGGGTAAATTTCAGCAGGCAGTTAGGGATCAGTAAATGTTGTGCAAGACACTATGGCCAGAGATGTCGTAGCCCATCTGCTCTCACAGCCTTTCAAGTGCTAATTTGTAAAAACACCTCCATTTTGCACTAAATGGGCTACACATGTACTCTCTCAGTTAATACTCATAACCATATTATTTTGCAGTGGGAAAATCAAAAGCCCAGAAAGGTTAGGGAAAAAGTTGCCCAAGATTTTACAGCTAAGAAATTATACAGTTTGTGTTTGGACCCAGACAATCTGACTTTAGAACCCGTGCACTTACTTGCCTTCCCCTCTCTGCAGTACGGATTTTTTTCTTCTTCCCTGCATTCAACTAAATTGTACTAAATCAGACACTTAGCCGTTTTGTGCTGGGGGAGGGGTTGGTTATGGTAAGGGAGTGACTAAATTCATATTTAGAGCAGTGTAGAACCGGGAGTAAGAAAAGCCTTAGGAGCAATTGTCGATTGCTTAACCTCAACATCTATTTTCTCCTTTTCTTCAGTAATAGAATCACCATATAACCACATGCCCAGCTAAAGAGATGACACATCTCAGTTTATTTTGTAGACTTATGTGGTCCATGATCAATTTTTGGTCAACAAGGCTTACCCAAAAAAACACTTTTGTGCACAGGCCACGCCCATCTTTATACCTTCATCCTTCCTACTATTTAGAACTTGTATAAGATAGTCTGAGCTCTAGCCATTGCATGACCTTGACAATGGAAGCCATACTTAGGATAGTGAAGCAAAACAGAAACTAGCACTCTAATGGTTAATGGTTCTACGAAGTGATCAGATCAACCCTGGAAGGCCCACTTTCCTTTACACGAGCAGAAAATAAGCTTTTATGTTATTTAAACCAGTGTTGCTGTGGGATTTTCTGTTACATGCAGCCAGACACTATCCAAGGCTATTGTTCATAATTGTATTGTTTTTTCACTGCTTAACAGCATCAGGCTGAGGAAAAGGGGTGAGGATCGCAATCCAACCTGCACTCCCCTCAGCAAGCCATGGATCTTAATATGGCACCTAGTATACTTAGGTAGAGAGGAAATCATTTTCTAACTCACCCAGACGTCTCCTCTGCTCATGAAACTGGCCTTATCTAGATGGGTCCCCTTTTGCTGATTCACAGAGTTAGAATACGAGCTAGCTGTGGCTTCGTTCAAATTAATTCATATCCAGAGAAGTGAGTCATACGATAGCATAAAGTTATAGAAGATATCTAGAGCAGAAATCTTTCAGAGGAATAATACCTACATGCTTAATTTATAGAATTTATTAAGTATTTTCTCTGCTATTCCCAGAAATAACTTAACTTGAGGGAGGAGAATCCAGTGGAAAATTGGACTTTCTACTAGAAACAGTAAGGTGAGAGCTTAGGACAATTTAAATATAAAAATTCTAGTGCACTCATTATCTCATTTAATCCTCAAAACCACTTTATAATTAGATAGTATTATAGAAAAGAAAACAGACTGAGAAAGAGTATATAAATTGTTCAAGGTCACAGACAAAGCCGGGATTCCTACCTAGATCTGTCTGACTCCTAAACCTATATGCCCTTAATCATTCATTTATATTTCAACCTAATACCTCCCAGTGAGGTCCTAAATTTAACTAAACTTGTGAAATTTAAAACCACTTATAAGGGATGCTGGGATAGCTCAGCAGTTGAGAACTTGCCTCACAATTGCAAGGTCCAGGGTTCAAGTCCCCGTCCTAGCCCATGCAAACCCATATGCTGAACTGCGGCACAACTGGTAACCTCCAGGTTGGCTTGGCTGTGAAGGTTCTTGCCTCCCATGTGGGAGGCCTCCAGTTCAGTTCCTGCACTACACGGCCCCACATCTACCTGTGTAGAATGAAACTATGTCACAACTTATGATGTACAACTATGGAGACTATTCTGGGCCCTTCCTCCTCTTTCTCTCCTTCTCTAAAAACAATAAAATAAATCTTAAAAAAACAAAAACAAAAAAAACACTTATGACGTGCCAGCTGATGTGTTAAGATTTCTTTGTTTCAAATGAAGAGGTTGCCTCACTTTCCTAGTTATTTCTGATTCTGAGAGGAGTGCTCTGCAGATGTAAGAAGTCACTGAAATTCCCACTCAGCATGACACAGCCCTCCCTGCCTCAAGAAGCCAGACTTCGAACTCGCCATGGGAGAGGGCAAGTCCTCTTTAATGAAATTTCTCCTCTGGAGGTCCAGATCGCTCTGGTGCTCAATGCAAGTTCATCTGTGGATCACCCTGCCCTAAGTTATTTTAAGGCAATATTAATGTTTTATGACTCATTTCCTGGTTTCCTGCTTGGAAAAAAAAACACAGCCCAGGCAGTGTGTCTCAGACACTGCAAACAGCTGATGTGTAATTCAGAAAAGTACGAGTACATTTTTATTTTGAGTGGGACAATACAGAAGAAAGAGGAAATTACTTCTGTTGGGGTAATATCTGTTTCTTGTCCTCCTTATCCTGTGCCCCTGACCCACCCCCAACCACACACACACTCACACACACCTGGGCTCCTGCAGATCTCAGCACCCACATTTCCTATACGACTATACATTTTATACCAGAGAGACAATGGGATGTTACTGAGGAATTGTTTCCTCCACAAGTTGAGTCAAGATCATTTCAGGCATCTGTCCCTGGACTATCTTACTTTTTTGTTCTCTCTGGCTCTTCCCAGCCTCAGATTGGTACATGTGTCTGTGGAAAGGGGACAGGGGGATAACCATTTGAAATAATACAGGGAACGTTAGAAGTAACGCCCCTTTTTTATGAGCTGGTAAATTTGAAAAAGGGCATTACTTCTGCCAGACCCTGGATACTATTTCTTCCTCCAAATAAAAGCTGATACTCGACACAAGGAATACTAATAAAGTTGCCCTAGCACTTAGGTGAGGTCAGCAGTGGATGCTTCTGCATGTGCTTTAAGAGCAGTGGCTGTGGTTCAAGAGGAAGATATGAGTTCTTAACATCTCCCCTTGAGTGACAGGAAGGCCCTAGTCTGAATCCACTCCCAGTGGAACTCTGCCACACCTGACCCCATACACAGGTGAACCGGTCATTCTCTAGTTCTATTCCTGGAACTACTGCTTTACAACCTTCACAGGGGAGTTCTGAAAGGCAATTGGTACAAATTGCACTAAAAAAAATCCTAAAGATTCACTCACTCGACCCCAGATTTGAGACCTGAAGCCATGTAGCTGAAAGCTATGAGGACAATTAGAACTTATATTCAAAAGGAATTTTATAAATCAGCAATCTACCAACATTTTAAATTTACATATTGGCACACTTGTCTGAATTTTTGCTGACTGGTGTAATTTTATATACATACCCTGCAGAAAAGCGTTTCTTTGTCCCATATATGTGAAAGAGAAAATTTGGAGGGGGTGAAATAAGAACTACCTTTCTCAAGCCCCAAATACTTAGGCCCTTTTTTTTTTTAATGTTAATGATTGTTGAGAGGTGACTTTATGCTAATCAACTTATTATTTCATTTACTCCTCAAATAATACATACCTATGATGTAAATACTTTATTATCTCCATTTAAGGGATGAGGAAACTGAGGCATAGAGACTTTAAATAACTTATTCAAAGTCATACATGTTTGAACCAGACCTGTCTCATTCCACTGCCCAAGTTTTAGAATCCCAACCGTATGACCCCTAATGCTTTGTCTAGATTTCTTTGGCAGGAATTGGGGTGGTGGGTAGTAAAGCTAGAGTGTTTAGAGATGTGTCGGGAAAATAATTAAAATTGTAAGAGGAACTCTTGAGATACAACAGTCTATGTACATCGATAGAAGGCGGTATAATTTTCACGATGCACTATCTTAGTAATTTTAAAGCTGCACATTTTCTTTGTAATAACCTTATAATAAACTATTGTACCTTTTCCATAGACTAAATTGATATAATTATAAGCTCAAGAGTGGTCACAAATCTTGCAGATTGCTCTCGAGCAAGGTATCCTAATGTTTAATAACTTGAAGCTATTACATTGTTGTTGTTCTTAGTATTACAGAGATATAGCATCTCAGTGTCTTTAAACCAAAAGTGGTTACACAGCCCTTTTCTCACCAAAGCACAGAACAGCCACAGAGCTAGTCCTCTATGAATCTGTTCCTTCATTCAATCAGCAAATATGTACCGAGCACCTTCTCTGAGTCAGCATTAGGGCCAGTGTTCTATGCTCTCAGAGACACTGCAGGTGTGGAAATGAAGTTCCTACGTTGTAGAGATTCCATGTTCTAGGAAAAGACAGGCTTTAGCAAATGTGTGTTTGTGTTTACAAAAAAATAATAAAGCATATTAGGGGTAGAACATGATGGTTAGTGATGCTAATTTAGACAGGGTAGCCAGGGAAGGGTTTACATTTGAGCAGAGCCTGAAATATTGTAGCTACATGAAAAATGAGCATCCAGGTATGGGGAACAACAGGCGGGAAAGTTCTGAGATGGGACCCTGGCTTCTGCATGGTAGGTACACAGCGAAGAGAACTCTGGGGTTGGAACACAGTAAATAAGGGAGAGACAAGTGAGGTGGTAGAGCAGGCAAAGCCAGGTCCCATTAACTCACCTGGACCACGGAATGGAAGGTCCTGATTTTTATTGTAGGCAACATAGAAAGTCACTGGATGACACTGAGCAAGAGAGTGTTATGTACTCTCTCTCAAGTTTTAATGACTCACTGGCTGCTGTATCAGAAATGGACCATAGGGGAAGCCAGGATGGCTTAGTGGGTTAAGCGCTCACTTTGCAGCCCTGGGGACCGAGGATCAAATCCCGGCCCCAGCCCACGTGGACCCACATGCTGAACTGGGGAGTGCCCCCAGCTCAGTTCTCACTGGGATGAGACCCGGCCCAGTTCCTGCCCTGTGCAGCCCCCCACCCACCTGTGGAATGAAACTATGTGGAAAAACCGATGATGTGCAACTATGGAGACTGTCCTGGGCCCTCCCCCTTCTCTCTGTCTCTGTCTCTGTATCTCCCTCTCTCTGTCAAAAACAATAAAAACAAATCTTAAAAGAAAAGAAATGGACCATAATACCTAATGATACTAACAATAGGTGAGAGCCACTCAGTGGATTAGAGATGATCATGGTACTGAATGTCAACTGCAGCAACTGCTCACGTCTCCATCCTCTGTACCCACAGACAGTGACGTAACGGAATTTGAACTTGCCCTAGGGGAAAAAAATCTTAAGACAGGCTACATGAATTAGGCAGAAATGCGAACTTAAATTATGAATGTGAACTTAAAAGTTATACATGTTTCTATTAAAGTTATCTTGGTACAAACTCAAACTTCTGGTCTGGTGGAAGGCATCTTCAACTCAGACACCTCCAAGTATTGTAAATACTTACCTTCCCGAGGAGATGGACAAGGAGATACTAACCAAGTGACAACATCATGGACATGGTCCAGCTCCAGGGTAAACGAGCGAGTTTTTGTTTGCCTCAGGTTAGCCAAGATAGAACGGGGAACAGGGAAGGGCAGGCAGAAAACAAGAAAGCTGAAGTGATGGAAGGCCAAGTGGGGCCATAGAAAATTAACTAAGAGGACATTAACACTGCAGGCCTAGCAGATGCAAAGCATGCACAGCTGTGATTCTGTTTGACTAGAACAACACTTATGAGGAAAATGAAGCTCAGGTGTGTTCAACAACCAACCCAAGGTCGTGCAACTGATGAGTGACAGAGCACAGTTTGACTTTTTCTCCAAAGCTTGTGCTTTTTCATGCAACATCTAGTTGTGCTGATCATGTTGGCACAAGATCGTGAGATTGTTCTCAATAAATGTGAAAATAAATCCTGGGCTCTTCATTACCCAAGTTTTATAAGCAAGCCATCACCCCTGTGGCAGGATTGAGCAGCACTAGAGAAATCTCTGTGCTCATACAAGAACACATTCTAGTGTATGCCGCCCTTACCTGCAGGGTTGGAGGGGTGAGGTGGGGTGTGGAGGAGTAAGTATCCCCAAAACCATCTTACCTGGAGCTGGAACTGAAAAAAAAAATAAAAAGGGAAACAAAATTTCAACTAGCCAAAATTCATTTCTCAAATTCAACTCTCTCTTTCATTAAGAAAATGCATATCATTTGTTTTAACCAATTCTTATTAAATCTGGTTTGTAATTATACAGAGAAAGTAAATTACAAAATGTTTTAAAAATATAGTAAGCTACCAGAGATTACCTCCTGAATATCATTCTCATAGGTGAATATATTCTTTTTTTCTTTAACCTTCCTTCAACAATTATTTAGTGAACATCAATTGTGTGCCAAGCACTAGGGTAATTTGGAAAAGAAATTCCTGAATCCTGCTGGTGTTCTTTCTGAACCAACCAAGCCCTCCTGACAAATCACTGATTCTTAATAACAAATTCCAGACAGAAAGGTCCCCAGTTAAACTATACGTAAAATCCAGTGCATTTAGAATTTGGAAGTTTACACTGTATGAAAAAATATGACATACAGATTATTGCCCTTTATTTCTCAGTAGTCTTGCATCTTGTTCTCATTCTCTTAAGTCTGGTTATTATTAAGTGGAGAGCATTCTCAGCACACTACAGCATATTAATTTCCATTGGCACAGTGTCAACTGGAAACTGTTTTTTATGTGTGGTTGGCATGAATATGGAGGTTGCTAAATGTCCTCATGTGTTCTGAAACTCAGACGGCGCTGGGTGTGGAGATGAGGATCTCATCATGAACTGGTGTTGCCCATCTGGCTCATCACCTCTGGATCCAACATCATCTCCAGAATTAACATTTGGAGGCCCTCCAAGGACAAGTTCCCTGTGGCCAGGACCCCACTGAGCCTCTAGTAACGCTGCTGGGATTACAGGCCAGAGGAGAGCGCTGACACATCTCGAAGGCCATCGCTGCACTGTTAGACCAGGGTGTGCTCCCTTCCCGGAGCTCTGCGTGTCAGCAACACTAATCCTCCTGCCTGAGGAGAATTAAGTCAGGCCAAGCTGACCCAGCTGCCAAACTACACAGCACCACCTTAGCCAGAGACCTCCCTGGGGTAGCTGAATGCAGAGAACTGAGAACTTAGCCATAAGGACCACCACAGCGCTCGGGGTAGAGTTCTAACAGAATAAAAGATGAAGTCATGGAGTTGACATTTAGAGCTGGAAGCCCTCGCTTTACAGATGAAGAAAGAGCCATCCAGAGGAAGCTAGCGCTTTCTCTAAAGGCATGCTGTCCACACCCCTAGGACTCCAGGCCCAGCCGTGCACTTAGAGCCATGGTAGGCAAACTTGAATTCTCAATGCACTAGCAAAGAGGTCCCCACTGGTGTGTTAGCGGGTAACACAATTAGGCCTCTCTGTAGGTTTCTTCCCCAACTTCTTTTTTTCTTAGAATCACAAACTTGTAGAAAAGTTGTGCGTACACTTCACAGAACTGTTCTTTAAACCATTTGAGAGTACACTGCTAACATGATATTCTGAATCCCTAAGTACTTTAGTTTATGATTTCTTAAAAACAAAGATAATTTTCCTATATTATTAAACAAACCCACTATATATTATCAAATACAGTCTTTAAAATTAGGAAGTTAACATTGACACACTGCTATAATCTAATCCACAAGTCTCATTCAAGTTTCCTCAGTGTCCAAAAATGCTTTTGATAGCAGAAGAATCCAGTCTGAATGACATAGTATATTGACTTGCCATGGTCTTACTCAATGTATCATGGTTCCTCAATGTTTTCTTGACTTTCATAACCTCAACACTTTGAAAGATTACAAGACACTTTTTATAGACTATGACTTCATTTTATCTTTGTCTGGTGAGTCCCCATGATTAGAGTCAGCTTTTTACACTTTGGGCAAGAATATTATAGAAATAATGCTCTGTGTGTCTCATTGAGCCTTATCAGGCCGCACATGAATTTGATTTTTCCTATTTCTGCTGATGTTAGCATTCATTACTTCATAAATAGGGTTCTGCCAAGCTTCTCCACTGAACAGTTTCTTCATTTTCTTTTTATAATTAATAAGTGTTTTTGTGAGGAATTACTTACAGCCTATATAGCTGTTCCATTCCCAAGCAAACCTTTTTTTTTAATATTTTTATTTATTTATTTATTTTTGACAGACAGAGAGAGAGAGAGACAGAGACAGAGACAGAGACAGAGAGAGAGCTGAACTGGGGGAGCTCCCAGTTCAGCATATGGTTCCGCACGGGCCGGGGCTGGGATTCGATCCTCGGTCCCCGGCACTGCAAAGTGAGCGCTTAACCCACTGAGCCATCCCGGCTTCCCCCCAAGCAAACTTTTAATGTATTTATTCAGTTCTTTATAACAGTATGAGTACATGGATTCCTATTTAATTCAAAACATTATAGTCTGTTACCATGTTTATTTATTTTGGTTTTAAAAATGTCCCAGAACTGGCCAGTTGGAGTCCCTACAAGCTGGCTTTTGTGTCCTGTTGTCGTGTTCTCATCATTCTTTGAGCACTTAATTGCTGTCTTAACAAGATTTTGCAGGTTCATCTTGTAATTTCCCTGCTCCAAGGATCTGGGTGTTTGGGGGTGTTCATTTCTATTGGTTTATCACTGTTCTCAAGCACCCTCAGTGTATGGAACTGGAAAATATACACACACTAAAAACAAGCAAACAAAAATAAAAGCAGTATGTGTATATATGTGTGTGTATGTGTGTATATATATATATATACATATATATATACACACACATACACACACACACACATACGTATATATGAAATAATGAGTTCATATTGAAACCTCCAATTCTAACACACTACAGAGTTCATTCTTATTTTCTTATTTCCATATGTGGAATTTACTTCTGCAGCAGTGAAGAATCTGCCCCGCATTATTCTGAATGTATTTTTTTTTTTAATCAGTTTCTATAGCTGTCATTGCTCTCTCTTCAAACAGAAACCCTCCTCCTGTGTTTGAGCTCTGACTCCTTCCTGCACTGGGGCATCTTCCTATGGGGCAGCCCTGCTCACCTGGTTTAGACTCCAACATCTCATCCTAGGCGGTGACCCAACTACGTAGACACCTTCCCTCCCCCACCTCCCTGATTAGAAAGACCACAGAGGCTCCCTTCACTGCTGAAGACATCTACCGAGCTTGGTCCTCCCTAAAGGCTTTGTGGGGAATTGTTCAGGAAGTAAAACAAATGGGAAATTTTAAGAAAAACATGAAACCTTCTTCCCCATTTTATTCTTATTACTCTTATTACTTCTTTACTCTTCTTTACTCTGTTACTCTTATTAGCTTCTTATTACTCTGTGAGCTTCATGATCCTCCATCACTCTCTTCTTATTTGAAAAATGGCGTGAATTACACTGTATCATGATCACTGGTGACCACATCTGCCTTTCTCAGTAACCCTGAGCTACTTGAGGCATCGTCTTTAATACTCACAATCCAGCATACTGCTGGCCATAGGGTAGGGATCCAATATATGTATTTGCTGAATAAATAAAATGAAAGATTATATAAGAGAACAGATGAACACTTAAATTATAACCATCTCTTTATTCTGTAGAGACATTTTCCTTTTAACTATTGGTCTCTTACAGATGAAATGTTCTTCGGAGCCAAGTGAATGAACAGCTAATGTGGGAAGGTTAGGTGTAGATGGTATGTATCTTAGTTGTTCAGGCTCATAGACTAGGTGGATCATAGACAACAGAAATGTATTTCTTACAATTCTTGAGACTTGAAAACCCATGATCAAGTTGCCATCAGATTCAGTGTCAAGTGAGAGCCTGTTTCCTGGCTCATAGACAGCTGTCTTCTTGATGCGTCCTCCCATGGGGGTGGGGAGGCAAGGGTCCTCTCAGGGGTCTCTTTTGTAAAGGCACTAATTGCATCCATGATAGCTCCATCCTCACGACCTAATCACCCCCCAAAGGCCCCACCTTCTAATACCATCACATTGGGGGTTAGGATTTCAACATATAAATGTGGGGCATTCAGTAGAAGTAGTAATAGGAATGACATTTTAAAACAGAAACTGGTGTATTGTTGGCCCTTTTATAGGAACCATTTCTTAGGAGTCGTCTGCTTTGCCTTATTGAGGAGCTAGCCATGTCATAAAAATATTGAGTGCTTACAATGGTTCAGGCACTTGGTGCTAAGGTGCTCTGCCTGGTGCTTTACATTTATTTTTTCCTATCTAGCCGTGAGTGACCTGACCTTTCAGTCCCAGGTCATCTAGCCCATAAATCTTTTCTCAATTATTTTAGTTCATATGGACTCCTGTTCTATAAGCTTTTACTGCATTTCTTGTCAGGACCACAAAGCCAGCACTACATTTTTATTTAAATTCATTCTCAAAAGGGTCTATAAATTATTTTTAATTAATGCAAATTTTTAAAAGATTTATTTTATTGTTTTTGACAGAGAGAGAAACAGAGACAGAGAGAGACAGAGATAAGGGGGGAGGACCCAAAGCAGTCTTCATAGTTGTATGTCATCAGCCTGCAATATAGTTTCACTCCACAGGTGGGTGGGTGTCTACACAGGGCAAGAACTGGGCCAGGGGCCTCCTGCAATGGGGGGGCAAAACCCAGTGAGCTGGAAGCCAAACCAGGAGCCAGACCCCAGTTTAGCATATAGGTCCCTTCAGCGAGAACTGAACCAGGGACCAGACCCCAGTTTAACGTATGGGTCCCCAAGGGCCAGGGCTGGGACTCAATCCTAAGACCCTGGGGCTGCAAAGCATGTGCCATCCCAGCACCCCCAATACACAGTTTTTATTGCATTTTTAAATATCACAAATAAGTCTGGAAAATCATCTGACATCTTGATATTTCTGTAGCTAGACAACTTAGATCTTATTCACCAGCCTGCTGAACTGTTCCTTTTTCAGAAATGTAGATGCCATCTAAAATTTTTCTGATAACCTTGTTTTTAACAGTTGTGGCTTGTTGAATTGAAACAGCCAAATTTGATGGAAGTTAAATGTCATTAGGCTATAAATATTTTGAAAACAACAGCCATACCTTTTGCTTCCTTTGTATCTCCATCAGTGTCTAGAAAAATATTAAGTGGCTAATAAATATTTGATTGATGTGTTGATTGACTAACATTTGATAAGTGGCAATATCGTATCGTAGCTTTAGTAGTCAGTGTCCCTCAAAATGTCGCTCTAATAAATATTACTTCTTAGAATAATTTGCTGCCTCTGGGGCATGGGAGCTGTCCCTGTTACCCTGGGAAGATATATAGAGTCCCAGAGAGGGAATGGGGGTGTTCCAAATAGGGAACTGTCTAACATCTGATTATAACTTCAAAACTGAGTCAAAACAGTATTTAAAAACAAACAAAAAAAAAACCTTGGGGATGCCAGGAGAGCTCAGCAGGTTGAGCACTTGCCTTGAAAATGTGAGGTCCAGGGATCACATCTCAGCCCCGGACCATGCAAACCCATATGCTGAACTGTGACGCAACTGGTAACCGCCGAGCCCCACAGCGAAGGTTTTCATCTCCAATGCACAAGTCCCCCAGTTTGGTTCACATCCTGTGCAGCCATACATCCACCTGTGTGGAATGAAACTATGTCACAACTAATAATGTACAACTATGGAGACTGCTCTGGGCTCACTCCTTCTCTCTCTGTCTCGCTCTGTCTCTCTCTGTCTCTGTCTCTGTCTCTCTCTCTCTCTCTCTCTCTCTCTCTCTGTTTCTCTCTCTCTCTTTCACACACACACACACCTTCTCTCAAACAATAAAATAAAATTTTAAAAATCTGGGGGAAGCCGGGATGGCTCAGTGAGTTAAGCACTCACTTTGCAGCGCCGGGGACCAAGGATCGAATCCCGGCCCCGACCCATGCGGAACCATATGCTGAACTGGGGAGTTCCCCAGTTCAGTTCTCTCTCTGTCTCTGTCTCTGTCTCTGTCTCTCTCCCTCCCTCTCTCTCTCTCTCTCTCTCTCTCTCTCTCTCTGTCAAAAACAATAAAAAATAAAATAAATCAAAGTTTCAACTCTTCTTAAAAAAAAAAATCTAAAAAGAAAACTTATTACAGTAAAACTTATTATGCCAAAAGGAAATGAGCTATCAAGCCACAAAAAGAATGGAGGAATTAAATGTACATGACTAAGTGAATGAAGCCAATTTCAAAAGTATCTATACTGTATGATTCCAATTATACAACATTCTGGAAAAGGCTAAACTATGCAAACAATAAAAAGATCAGTAGTTTCCAGACTTAGAGAGGAGGAATGGATGTACAGGCAGAGCACAGAGGATTTTTCATGTAGGCACAGTGTTCTTTATGATGCTATAATGGTGGATAGATGTCATTATACATTTGCCTAAACCTATGGACTATACAACACCAAGAGTTCTAATGTAATCTATGGAATCTGGATGATAATGATGTGTCAATGTAGGTCCATTGACTGTAACAAATGTAGCACTCTGTTGTGGGATGTTGATGGGGCGGGAGGAGGTTGTACATGTGTAGAGTATATGACTATAAGACCTCTATCCTTTCCCCAATTTTGCTGTGAACCAAAACCTTCTTTAAAAATGAAATATAATATTTTTATAAAGAAAATATGTAAGTCATTTAGAAACAGAAAACTGAAGAAGTGTTTTCCTATGGAAATCAAAAAAGATAGAATAGTGACAATTATAAAACCACATGCAAAGAAAGAAATAAGATGAATGATAGAACTCCATTATTATTAAAAGGCAATCTAAAAAGCAAAATCAGAGGCATAGAATACTTTTTGAAGGCATACTGCATGCTAGCCACCACAAGAAGCATTAAAAAAATAAGACATTATCTCATCTAAAGTCATTTAATCCTGTTAATACTCATGAAAATGTATCATTAACCCATTTTAAAATATTAACAGCGGCTGAAAGATGAGAGGTGATTTGTCCAATTTGATTAATTCAAGTAAGCAGAGTTGTCTCCTATTGACCAAGTAGTGCACTAACTCTAAGGAGATTCCATGATATGTAAGAACTATCTTCTGCATAGAAAGAATTGACAATTTTTCAAGAAAAGTTGAAATCCACTCACCATATAGCATTCAGGGCATAGAAAATGGAGAAGTGCACAAAAAAACTTAACTTCACTTGGAAGGCACAGGAACACTTGTAAAGGAGACAGCATTAGAGCTAAAACTTTTTTTTTATTGTTAAATTTATTGGGGTGACGTTGATTGATATCAATTACATTGTTTCCAGGTGTACAACTCTACGTTACATTGTCTATACAGCTAGAGTTGGAACTTTGAAGGTGAGTACCATCCCTAATAAACATATAGTGTGTGAAAGGGAGTTTTGGGGGGCAGGAGGAGGCGCAGATGATGGCAAAGGCAAAGTGATATAAAGAACAAGAAGCTCAGAGTGGATAAGTTGGCCCCAAAGAGGGATATGGCACAAGAGAAGGCTAGAGGAGCATCCCAGGCCCATGATGGCTCTGCCAAGCAGGACTATAGATTTAGAATATCATTTTGTCAATTATAGAAAACCAGGGTTGAGCATAAGGAGACCATAAGGAGGCAAGAATATAATGACATTCAAGGAAGACATAGAGTCCATGAAAGGATGAAGCAATTAAGCCAGAAATATCAAAGTTTTATTAAGTTAGGAAATATGTAGAATACTCTTCAAATTGTTTCTGAAATGTGTATCTAAAATGTCTCTAACTACTACCTTTTCAATGAAATCACTTCCAACCACCCTATTTAAAATTGCAACTCTACCAGAATCCTAATCGCCTTAATCTTCCTAATTCTTTCTTTTTCCATAAAAACTTACCAATATAACTGCTAACATTCTATATAATTTACACTTATCATTGTCCATTGTCTGTCTTCTTCCACTAGAATATAAGCTTCAGAAGGAAAGACATGTTTGTTTAGTTTGTTGATTATCCCAAACATCTGGAGCACTGCCTATGATATGGCACAGGAGTCCCCAACCCCTGTTCCATGGGCCGGTACTGGTCCATGGCCTGTGAGGAACCAGGTTGTGCGGCAGGAGGTGAGCAGCAGGCCAGTGAGCAAAGGTTCATCTGTGTTTACAGTCACACCCCATGACTTCCATGAGCACCTGAGCTCCGCCTCCTGTCAGATCAGCAGTGGCACTAGATTCTCATAGGAGCACGAACCCTGTTGTGAACTGTGCATATGAGGGATCTAGGTTGCCAACTCCTAGTGAGAATCTAATGCCTGATGATCTGAGGTGGAGCTGAGGCAGTGATGCTAATGCTGGGAAGTGGCTGCAAATACAGATGAACATGAGCAGAGAGGTTTGACTGCACAGAGACCATCGTAAATCAAGTTCTTGCAGATTTGTATAAAAATCTATCAGTGAATGGCAAGTGACAAACTGCATCTGGTGGCAGGCTTTATAGTGACAAGTGAGTTGATGTACTTCAATTGTACATCTGCATCTGGTGGCAGGCTTTAAGTCTGAATCTGACACTGATCCTGCATTATTGTGAGTTGTATAATTATTTCATTATATATTACAATGTAATAATAATAGAAATAAGTGTACAATAAATGTAATGCACTTGAGTAATCCAAAACCATCTCCCACCACTCCAATGCATGGAAAGATTGTCTTGTCTTCCACGAAAACCAGTCCCTATGCCAAAGAGGTTGGGGACTGCTGACATAGTAGATGTACAACAGGTATTGCTGAACAAGTAAATAAACACATACAGGCATTGGCACATTCCCAGCATAGCTTCTAAGTAGGCAATTGGCATATCATAAACTAGAGACAATTTTAAGAATACTTAGAGGTAAAATATTCTCAATTAAAAGAGTCAGGGAAGTTGGGATGTCTCAGTGGGTTGAGCACCTGTGTTGCAGCCCAGGGGTCCAAGGATCATATTCCAACCCCATCCCATGTGGACCTATTATGCTGAACTGGGGCATGCCCCCAGTTCACTTCTCACCAGGATAAACTTCACATGTGGGAGGCCCCCTATTCGCAGGGGCACGCTTCCCATGTGGAAGGCCCCTGGCCCAGTTCCTGCCCAGTGCAGACCCATGCCCACCTGTGGAATGAAACTATATTGAAAACTAATGATGTACAACTACGGACACTGCTCTGGGCCCTCCCCCTTCTCTCTGTCTCTTTCTTTCCCTCTCTGTCAAACACAATAAATAAATAAATAAATAAATAAATAAATAAATAAATAAATAAATAAGATTTATACATGTATCTTAGGAAAAATATCTAGAAAATAGTTTCATTAGTTAACAGTATATAACACCAGTCAAGGAGACCATATTTTTACATGAACTATTATAAAACCTTCTATGGTACTATACTTGTAGATTAGGCAAGAGATTGATCACAAGGAAGGATACTATAGGTGTGGGGATTGAGTCACAACAAAAGCCCAGGATAAGAGTTGATAAAGAATATGTCATGCCATGCACCATGACTGATATATATATTAATTAGTCTTTGTAATAGCATGTTAACAAGGTAAGGTATTATAATTTCCAGAAATGCAACTGGCTTGCCAAGTAACATGGTTTTGACCAGTCTATCTGATTTCATTGTCTGTTTGCTTCCCACTATGCCAAAAAAATTATAACAATAACAAGAAAAAGGGGAAGGTTTTATTCAGCACTTATTCTAGACCAGACACCATACAACTCACTTCACAATAAAGTTACAAATTGGGTAGCATTAGTTTTCCCATTTTACAGACAGTAAGCATAGCCCAGAGAGTTGAAATAAATTATACAAAATCATATGTCTAGAAAGTTCTAGAACTGGGGCTCATACCCAGGCCTGATGAACTCTAAAGCCCATGCTCATAACCACTACACCATATTGCCAAGTGGAAAACAATGATATTGCCAGATGGAACAGGCTGAGGTTTTGCAAATTTAGGGGAAAGGGGACTAGAAAAGATAAGTTTCCACAAGGCAACTGCAAAGGGATAAACATTTAGCAAATTAATGTTGTAATTTGAAGGGTAGTTTGAGCAGATGCCATGTGGAAGTTACCAGAGAAAACATCAGTTCGTTAAGCCAAATGGTATTTTGAGAGCATGAAGAGAATGTAATTATAAGATTTTTAATCATAAAAACAAATCCATATACATAAACACTTAGCTGGAAGAAAAATAGGGCATATTGCTGAGACTATTACATTAAACATGTATTTTACTAATTAATAAAATATTGGTCATCATGTAATTACGAGTGTTTAAATGCAGTGATTATATTAGAATTTAATGTACGATTACTGATGTTAATGTTTACACAAAAATATGAATCTTCCCACTCACTTCTCCCAGTGGAGGGTCCTGCAAGGCAAGACAGAAAGAGAATGTCTCATCCATGACAGTTGAGGGTCCTCCGATTCAGAAAACAGAGCCAGGATCTGTGCACGAGAAGGAAATTCTGAAGGGAGCTAAAATCAGTCACCAAAGCAAGAATGCCATGGCAGAAATCAACAAGCACTGACAACAGATGCTGTTTTTTGTGTGAGCCATCTCTCCTTCTTGCTTTTATCTGCATATTGGGATGTGTGAGACATAAAGGGCCAGAAGGTCAAAAGTTTACAAAGAATTCTCACATACGAGGGCTATCCGAAAAAAAACAGCCATTGTCAATGGTTACATGGCTGGGCACTTTCCAGGCAGCCCTCGTATATTAATTATCTTACTAGACTGTGAACCATTCAAGGCCGTAAGCAAAGCTAATGCATCTTTGTTACCCCAGCCTCCGATGTGGGGCCTAAAAAGTTGCTCAGCAAAAGTCTGTTGACTAAAGGATGACTAGTCTCGTTGGTCAACTGATCTTTGATGATTTTGGCTTGGACATGCCAAAGGATAAAGATGATTTATTTACTTATTTAAATATTGATTTATTTAAGATTTATTTTATTGTTTTGAGAGAAGGTGAGAGAGAAAGAGAAAGGGTGAGGTCACCGCACAGTCTCCATAGTTGTACATCATTAGTTGTAATGTGGTTTCCATTCCACACAGGTGGACGTGAGGCCATGCAGGGTGGAAAATGAAACGGGACCTCCCTCATGGGAGGTGGGAACCTTTACCACTACACCATCCTGGTGGTTATCAGTTGTGCTGCAGTTTAGCATATGGGTTTGCATGGGCCGGGGCCAGGAATTGAACCCTGGACCTTGTGATTGAGAGGCAAGCATTCAACCACTAAGTTATCCTGGCACCCCAAAACCAATTGTTTAAAAAATAAAATATCTCTAACCACCCAGTTCTTTCCTACCATATTAGGAGATAATTTAAAAAAGCAACATATACTAGTCTGAAAGAAAGATTGGCCTAAATTAGGTGGGTTTTAGTATCATACACCATGTACTTAACAAATGTTAAGGGTGTGTTTGCAAATGACAGCGTAGAAAGAATATGACACATTCACACTGTCCATTATGGCAACTAGAAGCACAAGGAGAGGAAAACTTTCTAATGAAAAGCAATTTGCCTTAAACCATGACAAATACTCAGTGTCTTCTCACATGGTTCAAGCTTGCTTGTTTTAAGGAATGAAAAGAACAAATACTTTTTTCATTCTACTGTATATATGAGCAAAGACTCACACCCCCCCCCAAAATAACAACAAAAAACCCCAGAAGGTGGGCTCCTTGTAGTACAGGCTTCCCCCGCTAGGTGAGCATTCTAGGAACCCGTCGTCTGCATCAATGTACCGGTTGGTGGTGTTGTGAGAGGCTGCGTTCAGCCCCAATGAGTTCTGGGGGGAGATTCCGTCAATGTGTTTCCCATTTCATGATGAGTGACTTACACGAACAATCTGGGGCATAACAACACACTTCCCACATTGCCTTGAGTGTTCAGCAATTTTTGAGCAAAAACAGCATGACCCCCGGCTCCCCACCCAGTCTTTCCCCAAGTGTCTTTTTTTGTTTGCCCTGATGAAAGAAGTCCTGAGAGGGAAACGTTTTGCCGATGTGGAGCAGGTGAAACAAAAATCAGCAGAAGCACTAAAAGGCATCAAAACTGGTGAGTTTAAAACCTGTTTTGAGCAGTGGAAAAAGCATCTTGATAGGTATGCTGCATTAAACAGAGCACTTCAAGGGTGAGTAAAGTTTAAACATGAAAGAAACATACAATTTTTTACAAATAAATTCTGGGGTGTTTTTAGGTACCCCCTCATTTTTCACAGAAATCAACATCTCTGCCAATGCCCTTCTACATGCCATGCTCAAATAGAAGACTGTTTTTTTGTACTGTATTTTTAAAAAAACTTAAAGTTAGAAGTGGGAAAAAAAAACTACGAACAATGACGGGACCAAGACAAAAGAGTAGAGAAAACTTGACAGTGGAATCCGGCCAACCTATTTGGTCGCTCGTATTTTGCTAGTAATTTGCAAATCAATCTTAGGAAAGTTATATGTTTGAAATGCTGTATACCAGGGGTGTCAAACTGGTGGCCCACCGGGTCACATGCGGCCCCCCGAGGTAGTTTTTGTGGCCCACGATGCTCTGAAATAAAATGAAAATAGAAAAAATTGTTATGAAGAAAATAGCACTTAGGGGAGATCGAGGCAATACCGTACACACAATTCCCCCGTTAACCCTTTAACTACTGAAGACGAGTATACACGTGGCCCAGTGCCTTTCCTGGGGGCCTGGGGGCGTGTATAAACGCGCTGACTCAGTTCCGTTTGTAAATGTGATGAATCTTGCCTGTTGCACCAAATGGCCCATGTTTTGAGTGTGACACCCCTGCTGTATACTATCAGGTAGATGATACATAGTTGGTAAATATTTGTTGAATTAAGTAATGAATATAAGCTGCAGCAGCACCACGTCAGATGCGAAGCTTCCCTATCATTGTTACACCACCTCCGGCTCTGTTCACCTGGCTTCTGTCACGCCACACTTTGCCAATTCTCATTTTTCCTCTACCCAGCCTCCTTCGCTGACATTTCTCTCCTCTGCCCACTCAGAAAAGCTGTATCCTCCAGAGGACAGCACTTTGCTTCTTGTTCTTCTTGCTGTACATACCCCATGTGAGCACGCGAATTATGCTGACTCTGGCTTTCACCACGGCCTCCGTGGTCAGTCATTCTCGTGTCTCCATCTCCAGCCTGGACTCTCCCTTGAGCTTCAGCTCCAGATCATTTCTTAAACCTGCTCATTCTCTCTATCCTATCAGCCCCTCTCTGTCCCCAGGTCTCCATCAGCCTCTCCTGGGCTACTATGTATTGTGTCCTCCACCCCCAGCCTTGCCTTTCTCAAATGCATTCGACACAGGCTGATAGATCTAAAGTAAACCATACTGGTTACTCATCGCATGACTTCTATTACTCCATTCCCCACCACTGCCTAGAAGATCAAACTTCACGTCTTCAGGATGGTGTGTAAGAGCCCCCATTATTGCTCTCTGCCTAAATCTCTCCATTCTTCATCTCACACTTTACTCACTAGAAATTCAAGCCGCTTATTGCCTCCCATACACTCCACGCTTTCTTGTAGCTTCCAGTCTTTGCCTTCATTGTTCCCTTCAGTCCTACTTTCCCTCAAAGACAGTTACAGTAGCCCTTCCCCCCCCAGAAACTTCTGCTGACCCCTCCTCAGGCCCCATAGGCTGGCTCAGGCCTCTTATCCCATGCTACCCCATGTCACACACATTGCTATCATTGACTTCACAACACTGCATTAAAATTATCTATGAACCATTGTCCCGCCCCCCCCAACCCCCCCAACAGAATATGCGGTAAGACAGGAATAAGACCATGTTTTTTTC